>JAVQJX010088177.1:0-15817 GCA_036025115.1 Ambassis agassizii
GTTAAATCTATTAATAATGGTTCTCTGACCCAATACCACATGTGTGAGATACTTTTGTGAGTTACTGTTCATCACATAAGACCTCATGATCTTTCACTTAAAAGCTATGTTTCAGAAAAATGATAAACTGAGTGTTATTGGACATTTGGATTTCATAATCTTTTAGTTACTACTGAAAGTGACCATTAATTAGACTGCTGTGTTGTATAGGGCAGTCTGTGGTCACTCCATTGCTTTTTATGTCAGCTGAAGAATGCTTGATAAGAGGCAGACAGCTTTGAATCCCTGAGGCCCTCAACCTCAAGGGTCCCCTTTGTCCACACTCCCTCTGTCAGTCTGTCCTGTCTCTATGATGCCCAGATGATTTACAACAGTCCTATAGAGTGCAGCATGGGGACGATGGGCTGCTCAGGGCAGCTCTCAGTGTGTTGAAGAGAGTGAGCAGTTGATTTACTCCAGCATGGGTGTGGAGCAAAGGCTCCTTATGGCCTAGGAGCTGGGACCAGGCCCCTAGTCTGCCCTGAGAGTCATAAATTAGCAAAAAGCTTTGTTATCCACTCAGTCTTCTGCTTCTGCCCTTCTGCCACACTTACCCTTTATCCCCACTGACTTGGCCCCTGTCCTCACTCAGCATGATTAGAATCACACCAAGCAGCCATGAGCACACTGAATCACAGGGCATGTTTCAGCATCTGCACTAAGGACAATAACTGGCTTTCTAGGAGACAGAAAAGCAGAGAAACTGCATCAGTCTTTACACCCACAATGAGGTGTCTATATGTAGAAGACAGTGTATGTAGACAAATGCAGATTTAACTCCCTTTCATAATGTGACATTGTAATGACCTGATGAGAAAGAAACTGAGGAGGGAGATAAAATGCATGCGCAAGATTATCTGATCTCTTTGGTGGACCAAATGAAACATGCTGATGTCTTCTGAGACCCAGTTTTAATCACACTTACAAATGTTTCCAGCTGCACAAAGATATCAAGCGGGAGGCAATGACTAATCTTGTAAAACAACCCAATGCTTTAGAGGAATATGAAGTGCAACACCAAATCCTTTTTCACAGAGTATTAAATCCTTGGTCAATGGTGACTTATTTGGTTTGATAATGACTGCTCTCTGTCACTTTCTTATAAAGATCTTCTGCCAGTATATAAACTTTCAGCAGCATTGGCAAATTTACAGAACATCAGGCTCTGATTAAAAAATGTATTATGTGTCCCATCCTTGGATAAAGAGCACACTGAATTAACAAAGTAAGCATAAAGTCTTCTGTGAACTTATGGCCATCATGTGACCTTTTCTTTTACCATTTTAGGGAATTGCACACCTCCTAAGTGCACATGCAGGTCTGAGGAACAGCAGATTTATGAAGACACATCCAGATAAATGAGGAGCATTGCTGGGAAAGTGAAAGCCTGACTCTGGAATAAATAAAGTGCCATGCCTCTGAGCCAAGAGTCTTTTACTTTGCAACCCAGTCTGATATCAGCTCTGAGCCGAAAAATCAGCAAAGGAGATGTGTCAGTGAGGGAAAATAAAAGCTTCATTTTTATTACACGTCAGCAGGGAACACTCAGAAAGAGAAAAGGAGAGTTTACAAATATGGAAACTGCAGATTGAATGATTTTCTTTTGTATATTATTGTGCCTTTGTCCTCCACCATATCCTCTGTACCACTAAATTCACACTTTAATACAAATAAGGGATCCAACCATGGAAAATACAGCTCTGCTGCTGCCAACCATGTCCCCTTCCTCTCTTGCACAACAGTTCTTCCTTCCTGACTCTTCTCACTCAGCTCTGCTTGCTTCCTCTATCAGAGGTTGTTAATTGACAAAATGGACTGGAGACAAAATAAATCCAATAGAGGAAAGGAAATATGCTTTCATCTAGTTTGTTTTCTTTATTTCTTAATTATAAATCCTTCCAAGCAGTGAAGATTAACCACTCATAAACCACTGAGTCAACATGAGTAATAATGTGGTTATTTTTTGTGGGGCATCACTGGCAAAATTTGCATCTGTGACATCGCCGTTAACAAAAGCTCTCCTACACACCAGCTGCCATTAACTTTTTCTCTCTTGTCACGTTATAAAGTTACTTAATGTTTTACCGTAAAAGCATGTTTATAGCAAGGTATTCAGGTGAAAGTTTTTTGTATACAACATCATGTTATATTCTTGGGAACAGCATAGATCGTGACCTCCTGAGAGTATTGATCTTCAGTTCAAATGTCAGAAAAGCCCCGTAGTCCCAAGAATGCTACTTACAGTCACAGGCCTATTGTTTATTGCTGCAAATCATTATTATCTGTCCTCTGTTGAGATTTATGATGTTTTTGGTTGTTTTTGACATCTATAACCTTAGTTTTGCGAGCACTGAACTTTCTCGGGTCAGACCTCCTGACTCCTCTAGTGATTCACTATTCAGCTGTAATCTATATTTGGTAGCAGGAGCTTAAGGTCATGGCATTTTTATTGTCACTTTTCAGCACTGGCTATTGTGCTCCCTGCATCACGATATTTTTCCTTTGCTCTGTAATTTCCTGAGGGGAGCCACAATCTTGGTTAATGGAGGACTTATTATCTTGCCACATGTCTGTGATGACCTGGAGTCTCTTTGGAATGGGCAGTGATACAGTGTAAGGCAAAACAGGAAAACTGGAATCATCAGAAGAAAGCAACACTTCTTGTAAGAAGCTCACCACATTGTTGCTGCATGTAAACATGTTTATTGTTTGACCACTTTTCCATTCATTTCCATTTCCGTTGCCCTCTTCAGACAATAATGAGCTTCTTTTTCATATATTTATCATATAACTATATATTCATTTAAAAAAATGCATTAAGATACATTGCACTGAGATGTGTAGTAGCTGTAGTGAACGTGCAAATGTGGATAAAAACAACCTTGAGTGTGGAGAGGAAATGTTCAGAGCATTTTCATTTGGCAAGGTCAGCATATTTCATCACATATTTGTGTTCCCTTGGCATCACAGCACTATCACGTTAGCTGAAAATGCATGCAGAGGAAAGAAAGAAGCTCATGAAACTGGAGCAGAGTATGTAAAAAGTCAGGATTCTTCTGCCAACGGGTTTGTATAAAATGTACAAAATTACAATCCACTGTTATAAAGTCTGTTTGAAACAAGGAACAGACTATTTTTTAAGCTGGTATGACCTCAGAATAATCATTATTAACAGTGTGTCTGGTATTTGTTTTGTTAGTCTGTCTGTTTTCCAGGATGTGGATGGATTTTGTCAACAGCACAGTCCTTACAGGCTATAGCTGACAGCAGAATGAAGGGCACGTTGGTGGACGGGTGTGTGCTTAATGCTCCAAAACGTAAGGAAAATAAAACCTGACATGCATTGTGCAAAATGGAGAATTCTAGAAAAATCTGTGCTTACAGACAAAACAAAACTTTATTTATTGTTACTACTTTGTCTGTTACTCACAGTTGCATTGCATCAACAAAACTGTGTGAGGTCTCACCTGTTCATCAGATCTGATGCTTTACATCACACTGAAATGTGTCTGATTGACAATTTGCAGTAAAAAGCAGCTGATTTAACAACATGTGTTATTTAGATGCAAAATATTTTTAGTACAACGAAAAACTTTTTGTCTGCCACAGAAATGAAACACAGATGTTTCTTTTTGTGTCCAGTGCGATCTAACGCATCCTTCTCGTCTTATTTGTCAGTGTTGGAGTAGTTCTCTGTGAATGCTGGCACAGCCCTGCTCTTATTGCTTCACAGAGCTGGCACGATGTCCAGAACTTTTGTGGATCACCTCCCTCCCCCCTGGGTAGTACTGTGCATTAAAATAAACTCACCTACAAACACTTTCTGTGAAGAAAGCATTGATGCTAATTAAATAAATAACCTGAGAACCTTCACAGAAATAACCTGGATATTTGCCATATGGGCTCGGCAGCAATTAGGGTTTGGAGTGTAGAACAATGCCTTGCAGCACAGTACACCTCTCATTGCAACATTTAACCAGCTAATGGAAGTTGCCGGTTTGGTACAAAAAGACGTAGAGTGAAGGCTAGTAGTTTGCCTGACATGATTGAGTGACACCAATGTGACACTTATGCGTAATGCAAGACAGGGTTAGCTTGCACAAAAATTGTAGACATGATGAATCAACTCCTTGTTTGAGAGACTCATCTATGTTGATACTTCAAGCCTAGAAATAGTCTGACCTGTAACCCCCTGCATACTGTAGATGGCAAACTGTAAGTTTATTTTGATAGCACTGGACAGAGCCAGGCTAGTTGTTTCCTGTCTTTGTCCTCAGCAAATCTTCTGACTAAGCCAGCGGCCTACACAGACAGATGGTATCAATCTTCTCAGCTAACTGTCTGCCAGACAGCGGGTAATATTGAAAGACTTGAATTATTATAACCTTGACATCTCATAAAGATATTTTTCCAATGTGAATTTCTCTCTTTTGCACCACAAATTCTATTCACTCCTGACCTCAAAATCTCTGAAAAAAATCTAAAATATCTAAATAGTTTAACAATGCTTTTGTTTTGTGTGATTGTGTGAACCGAACCTTTAAATACTTCTCATTGTGTAGAAAACATTAACAACGTGCTAAAACAAGGATTTCCAAATGTGTGTAAAGTAAAACACACTGACATGATATTTACTCTACATACAGATAAGGATAACATATGAAGTCTGCCAGAGACAGTTACACCTCTTTTTTACATACAAATCATTTTTAATAGGGCATAAAATAAAACACGTAATCCGTTGTCTGTGAAGTTTTTTTCACACTTGTGAGGTGGAACATCCTCCTCCTCCTCCCCTGCAGGTAAATTTCTCAGGGTTTCTTGTTGACTCAGCTGGGGTCAGTCAAGTGCTGCTGGTAGACAGAACCTCTCATTAGTCCTGCTGTTATCCACCAACAGCCCCTAAAAGCTCTTAAGCTCCTCTTTATTATCCTTAACACTTACTGAAGGCCACACTCTGCCTTCCTGTGCTGCTCTTTCTTCCCCTCCGCTGCCTCTCCCTCTCAGCTTCCCGTCATCTCTTCTTCTCTTTATACATTTATGTGTAACTTTTTGTTAAAATGCACAATTGTTTGAGGAGCCCCTCTGAGAGGTCAGAGGTCAGAGGGGTTTTGTGGTCCTGTTTTAACAATTCTCCCAGAAGGCTTTTTGGGGGTTCCTGAGACTAAACATCTAAACATCCTCGCTAATGCAAACAGCTTGTACCAGCCTGAAGGTCCAATGGTGTGTTTGTGTACACTTTTAACAAGCTTCCTTGTGCAAAATGATGTCCAGGGGTGTTATGTAGCATCATGATGCAACATTTTCTTTTTGTATTTGTTTTTTTTTTCTGATGGGATGATTCTGTAATTATCAAGTAAAGTTTGTATTTTTTGTAATAACACTTGAGACAAGCCTTATTTTCTATTCCTTTGAAAGCGGAAACTAAGTGGAGTATTCAGTGTCCTGTGACTGAATATGACTTTAGATTACCTTTGGATATACGATGCATCACATAAAGATGGCACAAATTTGCACAATTTAGAACATGATCCCACTCCACTTGTGACAGCAAGTTATCACTCATCATGACTGTTTGATTATTGTCTATTCATCACTGGAGTTTTTATTTGTCGTACCAGCCAGAGGCATTTACCACCATCTGCAGGTGAAGTTTCATTGGATTATGATCAGTGGCAAAGGGCTGCTGGTGATTCCCTCAGACTTAAACTTTAGTGACAGATAACAGCCTCTGTCAACGAGAAAGACAAATAAACATCCACTCCAGATCCCCCATGGTTACATCTGAAAACAGATCCTCTCTGTCTCCCAGAGCTAAAATAACAAACTCAATATCTGTTTTAACAGATACCATCCGTCCCCAGAGAGCTCATTCTTCTGGAGAAACGGTGAGTCCTGTTCCTGTGTTCACTGTCATGACAGCAAATACCATTGACAACATGAGCGCAATTCGACACATATGGACGTGGGGTTTTGTAATATGGCTATAATGGGCAACGGCATGCTGCACTTTGAAGCTGTAAAGGTAATTTCCAGTGCAGTTATGTGTATGCTTCAGTAATCTGTCAGTGTTAATTTCAGCACCTGATTTTGATTTAGTTTGAGTCTCACTGTCTTGGTTGAGCAGCTAAAGTGAGGGAAGCGACCGCGTGATAAAAAAGCATTACTGTTTTTTTCAGCACGTTGTTGAAATAGATTTGACTTTGCTTTCAGCTTTTACTTTTTCTCATTGTTCATCTTCTATCTTTTAGAATTTATAAACTAACTGTATTCATTGAAATAATTGAAAACCAAACGGATTTTATTATCGTCACTGTGGAAATGTAGTACAAGGAAGGCTTGATATTTCAGTCCTTGAAACGTGAATATACTGTGTTTTTTCATATAAAAATTGTGCCAGCACAACATAAAAATCCTTGTAAAATATGCTTAATGTTCTAAAATCAAAACTTAACACTGAGTAAAATCAAAGCAGCTTGTGGTGTCAGGGGTTCTCAAGCCTTAAACCTATAGTCACTACTTCTGATTATGGACAACAACACTCAGAAAACACAACACAATGTGTTCTCTCTTGTTCACTGAAACAGGAAGTGCCGACGACTTTCACTATGCCATTTGTTGAAAGGAGCTTGCCCCACTATAGCGTGGAAGCAGCGTGAGCCGCCAAGGTGGAGTGACATAGAAGCTTGCAAGGCTTGTGGTCACGTTGGGTCATCTGTGGGGGTCGAGTGTTGACACGATGGAGAAGCAGAAATCAGGCTTTAGACTTCACCATCCCTAACCTCCTACACTTGAATAACTTTGGGAAATATGTCCATTTGTTAATTTATCATAAATATAACCATAGTTACATGCTCTTGTGTCATACAGAAACATGAAAATATTTAAGCCATGTTCTACAATATGGTTTTACACTGTAGCTTTATTGGATTTGATTTCTTGAGCCCAGAAACCATTTTTGATGAGGAGCAGTGTCTAAATCAGGATCCACTCATATTAAAACAAATTCAGATCTGACCACATGATCCATACACATTGAATATGAATACCTACTGTGTCACCCCCACCAAAAGATGTTGACAAAAAGACAAAATAACTGTTTCATAAAAAGAGTAAATATATTCAGTTGACAAAACATCACATAAAGCTGTTGGTAGGTATATGAGATATTCTGCTGATTTGTCCAGACACACAAAATGGAGAAAGACAAAAACAAAACCTTCTCAGTGGAGGTAAAAACATTTTCCCAGAACATGAGAAACCTAAACAAAAGATTCTCCTCCTTTGGAAGGTCAGTTGCTACAGTAAAATCCTTCACTGGCTCTTTCTTCAAAGTTAACCCTGCATGACTTTTTTTTTAATGTTGACTACAAGTGGCTTATTTTTCATGAAATAAAAATACTTCACTTCAGTATTCCCCTGTGCATGTGGTGGCAGGTTTAGATCCTGGTACATGACTGTGAAGCATCACTGCATGAACAAACAGAGAAATGTTTCCAGATCTCAGGGTCCGTGGTTGTCTGTTGAGAGAGAAGCTACTGACCTACTGCTGTGTGTGTGGGCGAACAAAAACAAAACATGGACGTTTTAAAAAACCAAAGATTAAACAGTTCTCAATTTCCAAAAACATTGTCCTATTTTTATTCACAACAACCTGTTGGGAAAGCAGAGATCAGAAACTGAAATCTGAAGGAATTTAGTTTCAGAATGATCACTGAAAAAATGTCCAGTCAGCCAATTCCGAGATTTAAGTATATTGAGTCACACTTAAAATCCATTTCCCTTACATTCACATAAAGTCCATTTCAACATGTTACCAGTGTTTTGGACCAATTACATTATCTTATTTCTTCTTGTGTTAAGCCTAAAGGCAAATTTACTGATAATGGGGTCATTTTTATTGTGATTATGTGCATTAATAATTAATCATTACACAGTTATTTTGGAAGAAAAAGAGCTGCAAAAAGGGAGGAAGAATGCATATTTCTGACCTTATCTTCAGAGCCTGACTGCAGACTTCTGTCTTCTTCGTGTAGTTCAAGCTTTATTATTATCATGTTAATTATTTTTTTTTTTTTATCACTGCATCAGTAGATAGCAGTTTTAAAATGCAGCCTTCAAAAGCTGATGACTCCCTTCCTCCCTCTATGTGGGAAATGTCATGCTTTACTGGACACAAAGTGCTGGGAACCAGTCTTGGTTTGAAAAAGAATTTTACTGGCTTCAACGTGTCTGTTTGGATTTTTTTTTTCAAAAGTGAAAGAATTTATGATCAGGAAATGAGATTTATGAGCAGACACAAGTCTCCAAAGCATATGGAGAAATCTGACATGTCCCTCGTGAAATCAAAGAGTCAGGTAAACTGTTACAGATTTTGTCTTTTTACTGTCACTGTTTGTGTAGTACACTTTCATATCCACATTCATAATTGCCATATAAGCACAATATGTACACAAAGTAATGAGATTACTTACAACAGCATATTATACAAAAACAGCAATTTTCAGGTTTGCCCAAGGGCCCAGAAAATCAAGATAACATGGATGTAACCTTCTGGGCTGTAATTATTGAATGGGATTGCAATAAGTGCTTCACTCTCTGGAGTGAAATTAACAGGCCTGAGAAGGTGTGAGATGCTCTTTCACCCCAGAAGCAATCACACACAATGTAGCCATTCACTACACATAAAAAACTACAAGACTCTATTACAAATCTGATGTTTATTTATTTGTTTGTAATAAGAAACAATAATAAGATAATAAGAAATCTGTTATATCCCTTAAAACAGGACATTTTTGTATGAAGGAAAAGCATGTGATTTGTGCCATGAGCTCCCCAGTATTGTCAGCAAACTGAACAGCTGTGCCCGTAAAACACAAAGACAAATATGTACCACATAATCTGTCAGAGATAAAAATACATTAAAAGCCTTTTTGTGTAAGTTATTATTCTTCTGTGTCAAGCTTTGTTTTGACAGATATTAACCACGGCTTTCACGTCTGTGTCAGTATTACTGCACTTGAAATTTTTGTTGACAACAGTCATTGTCTTATTAACTCTTGATGGTTGGATGCAAGTAATAAAACCTCAGCAGGGAGTCGGTGTCCAAAATGAGCCATTCACTGGGATAACCATCAAGAGGGAGCGCAGGAATAGATGACACAGCAGCTCTTTTCACAACTTCTACAGCTAAAAGAGAACAGAGAGATTTGTCCACAACTGTGAAAATTACAGAGCACTTCTAAGGTGGGAGGACCCCTGTTAGCTTGCATGTGGTGTGTATATTTTCTGTCCGAAACAGAGGCTGTCACTGTTGATATGATTATTTCTGTTTGCGGCCTCAAAAAGCTGGCAGTGAATTTGTGAAAGACAGTTATGGATGGCTACTTTGTGGTAGTTTGATGGAGACACAGTGGAAATTGTCTGAAAAAAACAGGAGAGAAAAGAAACCGACATTTTTGTGTTGCAGAGATACTGATGGTGGTCAGTTTGCCTTTGAACATAATGTAGTCAATGAATAAAACACACCAAATTAAAAATCAGGTCATTTGGCAAAATTGTTCCTTTAAGTGACTGCATACCAGAGATGACTGCAGCTCCCTTCAGAAACGACTTCTATGCTGTCGCTGCAATTAAACATTGCTCAAGAGGACATTCAGATCATCATTCCCAAGACAAGCACTCTACATTTTCCCTTTCGGTTCTATTCTTACTGCGAAGTCTCCAAATTAAGCCAACACTACCGGCTCTCATCACTTGAAAATGTACACTCCACACTGAGACTCCTCCAGCTGTGGTTTGTATGGAAGAGTACACAAAACAGAGGACAGCACAAGTCAGTTTACCGTAAATCCATGTGACAGTCTGAAGAAACAGCTCACAGTTCAGCCTCTTGGTGCAGGTGGAGAGACATCTTCAGTTAGTCACAGAGTGGAGGATTCACATGCTGGCTGCTTTGCCAGCTATGTTCATTGTTCTACATGGTCTGTGTGATGGGATACAGCAGTATACAGCAGCATCCCATCACAAATTACCAAATGTGCAAAAGTTATATCCCTCATCAAATGTGTGGGTACAGATCATATTTTTCCCCTCAGCAGCACATCATTTGTTTATACTGTTTGTACTTGTATTTTAGCTATTGAATGTGTTGTTGCTGTCAAACCGCAACAAAAAGTTTTGCTTTGCTGTTTAACTCTAGAATGTGAACCTTTTGTTGTTTATTTTAGCATATTCATGTTTACAGGAGGTTAATTTTTTTGGAGTACTGACATGAATTCAAACAAAGTTCTCGGACAAATATTTGTTGGTCTTGCAAAACTGAGAATGAAAATCAAAACTACTGTCAGTATTTACATTGCATTGTTCATACTGTATAATTATGCATCTCTTAACTGATTAATCTTCCAGCTGTCCGGCTGTGAGATGTTAACATCTAACAGCTCTACTTGCAGCTGTTACATGTCACAGATTACATCTTATCTTCTATCTTTCAGCTCGTGTCTTTCTCTCGTTCTTACTTTGGTGTCTGTGCCAGTGTACACAGACTTTACAAATACATGAAAATATTTATTTATAAAGAACGCAGTGTTAAACTGTATATTTGAGGTCAATTCTGTAGAAACTTTGAAGTGCTGCATACTGATTTGTGGGCCTTCATAAAGAGGCCAATAGAAGAAAAATAGTCCTCTGCTGCCAAAGTTGGTCATGTTAACTTTCTTTTAGCAGCCCTGTGTTGTAATACTAAAGGTCATCACTCATTCTCTTTTCTCTACTTGGACACGGCTTTTTATGTGCAATACAACCCGTGCTTGTGAGAAGAACATGCAGTAAATGTGCTTTAATTATTTACTTTTGTAATCAGACGAAGGAAAACTTCTTTTCCTGAAAATATTAACTTGCAGTAGCCAAACACGATCCCTCTTTACTGAGGCCAGAAATAAACACACGACTAACAAGATCTCCTTTATGTAGGCCTATAGTACAATTCATACCAGATTGATAGAGAATTCCTTTCAGTCTGGCTATTAGAAAGTCTTTGTTCTACTTTCTTTGATGTGTTTTATGTAAACTGCAGCAGACAACTGGTTTGTCTATGAGGTTGTGTCCGCTTATAACAATAGATGTGATTCCAGGAAGGCCTCATGGAGTCGGCCAGATGGATCGGGAACAAATACGTCAGGCGACTGCAAGGTGGATAGACTTTAATTCTCTTCTGCACTCATGGCTGCAGCTTCACAACTTCTTTAGTGTGAATCCCGTAGTTCTCTGCATATTGAAAATTGAGGAGCTTTGGGGCAGGTTATGAAAGACAAGAGAGGAGCTGGAATTGATGTCTGTGTGATCTGAGGCCATGTTTAGTTTGGATGTTGCACTTCTGGACCTTCAGCCAAAGGAAATAATGGTTTCTCATGTTGGTCTGGCAAAGCCTGAGTTATGAATTGAAAAGTAAAAATGCTCCTTTCATTTATATTGCCAAACATTGGGTTAAAATGTCTGAGGTCTCATTGATTATCCATCAACAACAGTATCCTTTCCCTCTTGTTTGATGAGTCGTCAAAACAGTCAAACATCATAAAATACTACCTTTTTCACGTGTCTGAAAATATGACAGATGCCCAATTTAGATACAAAGAAGGATGGCTGTTCTCTGACACAGTGGTGTTTTGAGCTAAATATTTATGTCTCATGCTAATGTGAAAATATGTGTCCCTTTTATTTTATCTATATAAAATATTTTGTGGTGAATAGGCAAGAAAATGGTTGAAAAGCTTGCTGCAGAAATAAAGAAGAGATGCACAATGAAATCAGCACATCACCAACATTGACCCATAAACCTCTTCATTATACAATGGGCTGTTTTACTCATAATTATGTATTTTTTTCTAAACCTAACAATGCACCTAAAGCTATAATTTAGTTAAACATCATGTCTACCACTGAGTCCTGTCTTTTGTAGGGCATGCTTATGTTGAGAAAATCTTCCTTTACATGGTTTGGTTCTTTTAAACAATCCCTGTCAAATTTAAAATTAGGTCAAAACAACACAACTAACTACCTAATGAAATAAAGACAATCCAGCATATTTGTGGGGTATCAGTTACATCAAAATTCTGTTCAGATGTATTGTGGGTAAAAATGAATGTTAATTCAAATGTTTTTATAAATTTCGATTGTTTGAGGATGAATAATGTTGGTGGATGCCATTATGCATCAGACCTCCCTGTCTGCTACATATGGAGAGCATGCTCAGGGTCTGAGTCACACGGCAGGCCAACAGAAGAGTCTCTATAGAGAGCACTCATGGTGAAATTAAACACTCTGTGGCAGTGGAGATGAGGCAAGTACAGTATATCGACTCCATCTCCAGATAATAGCGTAATTGTTTCTTTTTTCTTGCGATTAGTCACATCCTTTATGGTCTTTTATTTTTCTCTCTCTTTGAGTATCACATGGCGCCTAGAGCTACAGATTTGAGGACGTTCAACACACCATTCATGGAGGGATCATGGATACACCAACCAATTAGGATGTGGGTGATAATCCTGAAAGGAATGGAGATGAAGGGGAACCCAGTGTGTGATATGTGGGTGAGGTTTAAAGTTGGTAGTGTTTCAGCTTCACTGGGCCCCACAGACAGTGGCCTCCTACTGTTCCCCTGGGTGTGTGACTCCTTTGTGTCTCATCCATACCTAACACCCAGAGTTCTCTGATTCTTCTGAGTTTGAAAACAAATTCACACTGGAGGAATTTGGTCCATAGCTGGTGTTATTATGTTGTAGGGAAGGCCCCATGTCCATGCGAACATCTGTGTGGAGATGGATGGTGCTGGGACTCATAACCTTTCCAATATTAGCACATGAAAGGTAGAAAGACTGCAGGAGGCTGCTTTTAACTGCTCATAGAGGCCCCTCTATTAGCCTCCCATTCATTCACAAACAGACACACACATGACGCTGTTGTTATACGTGTTGGTCACTTTCAACATCCGCCTCAGTACTCCTCTAAGACGTTCAGCAGTCATAATTATGATTAATGCCCTACTGGGTCACTGGCAGTGTGAAGGCAATTAACAACACTCTGTGCCCTCCCAATGCACAATCAACAAGTCGTTTACAAATCATTACTTGATTCGTGGAAATGTGCTACGGGTCATCTGATACAAGAACAGCTATGAGTCTGCTAATGTTTCCCATGGGGAGCATAAGCTTAGTGCACACAGTGCCCCGAGACAGTGGCCTGGTCTGAAGGAGACAAGAGGGGGGTAAATAACAACAGAAGGAGGGGTGCTCTGGTTGAAAGAGAGCAGGAGATGTGGACTTACACACATAAAACACTTTCGTCACAGACTGAGGATAAAGTTGGTTTATTTGCTGCAGTGTTGAATGATGGGAAGAATCAGCACTCATCAACACTTGAGAGATGTAAATACAAGATGCATAAAAAAGTATAGTATTGCCTAAGCTGGCTATGGGGGTATCCAGAGGAAACATTTTTTGATGACTGATGGTTAATGTAAATATCATTATTGATTTCAGAGATAATAAGAGGTCCAATGTGTGTTTATTTATATTAAATGTACTCTAGACTGATGAAATAGTGTACATAGTCACATTACTTTAGCCTCTCTCAGGTTAAAGGTCTATGTCTTAGGGGACAGCCAGTACCACATTCGCATCAATTATCTACACCACTACAGTTTTAGCATTTTTTGCCCACCAATCAGAAGGTTTGTTGATCTATCAATGCAGACTTTTGGACCACTTCTCTTAGAGCACTCACTGTTGTGTTTCAATTTAGGGACTGAAATACATGGTAGAATATCAAGAATCCCACTGGGACCCACTGGTCGGTGGGAGGATTATACTTTTAAATGTTTGGAGCAATGTTTCTATATGCAAAGAGGAGCATTGATTTCTAATGGTTTGTGATGTAAGAAATCTTCCAACAGGCTAACAATGTGTGTCCCATCTGGTTCAACCAATCACCTGCCTGTGCTTTCATATGAGTTTCCCAGGGCGACCTACCAGATGGCTGGGTGTAACAAACCTATTGCATCAAATAAATGGAGAAAACATTGGTGCAAACCAGAAAGTATTTTTATGGAGTATAAATAACTGTAATGTAAGGTCTGTTTGCACTCATATCCTCATCCTGCCAGTTCAAACAATTGCTCAGTAATGACCTGATTTTTCATTTTCCTCTAAGAGATCATTGTTGTGCAGCAGCTTTACTCCTCCTTCATCAAACCACAGTAAAGAAGAAGCGTCTGCATATTGACCACCTAAAACGCACCGCGAGGCAATTTCCCTCATCCCTTGATATTTCGGGTGGTGACAAACTCTTAGAACTTTTAAATTGCTGTATGTAACTGTCAGCAAGACTAAACACACAGAGCTGAAGTTAGTGTCTCGGAGTCAAGTACTGATACAGAAAAACACATATATTAACACTGACCTATGTTAACTTCACCACCTTGTAGTTTTTATTAGATACCAATTTGACTGTTGAGGGCAATGTTCAATGGGACCTTCTTGAAGTGGCTTTCTGTGACCCTTGTTACCCTCTCATGCATACATGTACACACACACAGATTGATATTTTATATTTTCATGCTCAGCTTTTCATGATGAATAACCACTAAGTGGAGTTTCATTGGCTGCACATCTGGGAGCCCTTACAGCTAAAGATGGAGAGAACATGGCCTGTGATTTTAATGAGCACATGCACTCCACTCGTCCCTTATTTTTGTGTCATTCCACACATTTCACATGACAAATCTGTATTCATCTGTCAAGGTGTCAGTTTTTTGTCTGACATTGTGGTTGAACTCAAAACCCCAACAGAGTTTTGAATATGAATTTCATATGCCTTCTCCTGTCTCTTACATTCCTCAGACTGAGTAAAACAGACCAGAGCTAACCCAACAGTTCATACCAAGGTGCTTATTAGCCTTTTTTCTCATTTTTAAAATATATTTTGAGAATATTTCACATTTTGTTTAAGATACAGCCTTGCAGCACTTGCTTGCTATGCACACATTTACAGTGAGCTGATTGTATCAACACGTGTCAATCACGTCTGCTGATAAATACATGAAACACATTGGATGTGCAGTTCTGCAGTGTTTCTTTAGGCTCAGTGCCAAAGGGCCTCAAGCACCAACATGGCACTAAGGAACATCAGTGATGTAAATCTGCCACTTATTCATATAATCATGTTATTCTTTTTCAACTTCAGTGAATTTGATGTGCAGATGCATTAGTGTTTTAACACATCCCATTTACTTTCCATGGCCTCTCTGTTAGTCTTTATAGGTTTACATTAGCTGCTTTGTTTCTCAGACACAACACATTCTGTACGAGTGACTTAGCTTTACAAGCTTTGTGTGATATTCCTGACATTTCTTGCATGCTTTTGCATGTTTTCTATTTGCAAGAAAAAGTTCTGTGCACATATGCACATAAAATACCTTTTACATCCCACATTTGCAGGCTTCATGGCACCAATCACCACACCTGCACAGTTTAACTGGTGAGTGCTGGCAGTCGCCCCAAGAACAAAATGTATTATAACCTATTATAAACAACTGCTTTTCATTAGAAAGCATTTCACAGTTGTCAGTGTTGGCACAAAAGATTAATAGTATACTGGTGATAGAAGGCTAACAAGAAATGAGCTGTTTACAATGACTGGGCACAGAATATAATTTCACTGAAATCAATGGTCCTCTGAAATGTTTAGTTGAACACCTGCTACCAAACTGAACCAGCAGACT
>JAVQJX010088205.1:0-10199 GCA_036025115.1 Ambassis agassizii
CCCAGTTTTGCTTTGCATTTCAGTACAAAATAGGATCATTTATTCTGTTTTTTTTTGTGTGTGTTTTTCCTTGTCAGAATTATGAGAGAACAAGCACAAACACAGAAAAGCAATTACACTAATTTTTTTTACGAGCATGACATGCACTGTTGTTAAATTCCTCCAAAGCAGCTTTGCAGGATTCTTCCTGTCCTTCAGCATCACACCAGCGTGTTCTCACTGGCTGTCAAAACCAACAGCAGGGCTCCCTCATTTCCAATCACGTCAAGAGTGTGCACACAAAAACACACTAACACACAAACGGAGGGATTCCTCTGTGGTTGATTCTATTTTAAGTGTCTGTTACTTTGTCACGAACACACACTTCTTTTATAAGATGCTATTCCTCTGTCCTGTCTCCTGAGTGTCCTTAGCCTCCCTTCCTTCACTGTTCCCCTTCTTCTTCATCTTCCTCTTCCTCTTAACCCCCCCCCCCCCTTCCCCACTCTTCAGTTGGAGGAAAACTTGCTCTGCATCATTGCCCACATCCCTACAAGCTTCATACTTCACAGACTGCTTTCTTCTTTTTCCCTGCCACTTCCTCTCTCTGTCTGCCTGTCCATCAGTTTTCTGACGCAGACCCAGCATGTCTCAGGGATCCATCCTTTCCCTCTTTCCAAACAGGATTAGCCTCCCCTGCTGTCAGACTGGCTTCAGAGAGGTGCACATCACTGCCTCCTGCTTCAAAATTCTGTCATTAAGAGGCTACTGTAATGTGTATTCAGGGACATCTAAGCCTTCAGAGATACATGAGGGACAGTAACTGTCACTCATGTTTGTTAGGATGATAAAGGTACTGTACATTCAGGTCATTCAGAGGTGCTACAAAAAGCATGGGATCAGTGTTCTTTCTGTTTGCAGAAGGAAGGTGCAGTGGTTTGATTGATTTGTGGGAGCAGAGGAGAGCCTTTTCCTTCTCCAACATTTATATTTCATTTCCTTTTTTCTTGTCTCTAAACAGTTACATCAGCATAGAAGTATCTAAAACTTCTTTGGAGTGCATTTACTCCAAACTTTTTTGTTTGTTTATTTTATTTATTTTCTATTTCATGATTAGCACCTAATGGAGCTTTTGTTTGCTTTGCTTTATTACAGAAAGACATGACATACAACAAAGGCCTCTGAACATCTGCTATGTGGCAGTCAAATTTCACTTTATTATCATATAGGATGGTAAATCCATTTTTTCCACCCAATAGACAGGAGGTTGTTTCACAGTGTCTAAATGTGATTTACTTTTCAGTAAATTCAGTCACTGTTAAATTTAGGCACTAAAGTCACTTGGTCAAAATTAGAAAACTTGTAAACACTGTTTGTTTGTGTGACCTTGAAAATTGCCAATTTCTTTCCTGGTGAGGACAGGCTGTGTGCATCAAACTCCCTCCTAACACCACAGCTGAGCTGCAGAGCTGCTTACTCGTCCCTGTGCTCTTATCCAAGGACTGCATGGTGCTGTTCTTTCTAAGTCTGGCTTTATGCTCCTTGTGGACATATACACACAGACTGCTGCAGATACAACACACAGGTCATTTCTTGTTATTATATATATCACTTTTAAGTCCAACTGAAGTCTGCTCAGAAATGTTAACTTAAGAGGGGAGGCATGGCAATAAATAAACACAATACTACACATTAAACAACTATTCATTGTGTCATTCAGTGATTATTTAAGTGATGTAGTACCTCCTGTCTGGGTGTATTCCACTTTAATGCTGGTGGCAGCTGTAGTTACTCTAAGAGGAGGGCACTCCATCATGCTTATTAGAACATCCCACTGTTACAACGTAACATGAAGTACCATTCATTAACACCATGTAGGGGGAATGGACACTATTGTGCTGCTTTGAAAGCAGGATGCTGAATGACCCAACCCATTACAACCAGCAGGCCGGCGTGTTTTGGAACACTTTATATCTTGATTTAAGAGACAGCTCTATTTATCTCCCACAAAGAGCACCTTAAATCACATTCATACAAAAGTCCACCTGTCTGTACCTGTTCTGCTTCTATCAGCCAAAATACATGAATGGATGCAGTCAAACAGGCTTATCTATTGGTATGTGGTCTATTTACTATTGGTAAAAGGAGAGGTAACTTTGTTGTTTACTTTTTAACCATGCTGTGAGGGGAGCAACAGGGCCACTCACACTCATTCATTCCTCCTCACAAACACTATATAGTCCCAGTAATGAAGGCATTAATATGAAACTTCATGTTTTGTATTAAAAAGTAGAAAGAGCTTTAAATGTCTCATTTCATGATTGCTTGCTTAATTTAATTTGCTTGTTTACCAGACATTGTTTACAGGCATGACAGAGTGAATGATCTTTGTGTTTTAAATTGCTCACTTATGAGATTTACATTAGCTTTTAAATAAGGGGTGTAGTATGTTTTAAGCCTTGTTGAAGCAGCTTAGACCTTAAATACAGAATAGAACACACACTTACCGACTGCCATCATGTAGTCCCAGCGGTCCAGCAGACACATGCTAAACTGCAGTCCCTCTGGTGTGAGGCCTGCGGCAATAAGAGCCCGGCTCAGCTCGGGGTTCTGGCACACAGCGGAGGTCCAAGCCACCAGGAACCACACAACCACCAACAGTATCACCGCCAGCAGCCGCAGGACGCGCCAGCTGGTCATGTATGGTGTTCTCTGAGCGGTGCGGGACAGGAACACCTTCAACACCCTGTGAGTGTGGGAGCGAGGAGAGGACAGCTGTAGCCTGAATACATGAATCTGCTGGATGAAATCACGATGAGCCGCGTAGGTGAGTAAGTGCTGCTCTCCTTGCCATTGACAACTCACGCCTCCGGCTGTTGCTCTTGTACACGAGCCCACTTGAATTAAAAGGAGCAGGGAGAAACTGTGCTGCTCTTTCAATTCATTCATGTTTGTTAAGAATGTTAGGTTTAATTTCTGTTATAATATCATTTGTCCTGCAGGATAAATATGAAGGACAACAAACACTAATGCACAAGACACAGTTGCAGAGTATTTACTGACCTACTGAAATACAGCACCTCTTATCTATATGAATATCACCATCCAAGCACACAGAAATGTGGCCAATTCTCCATTTACTGAGCTCATATGCTGACTCTCGACCAGACTGTGACAAATCTATCTCTTCTCTGATAAATTCAGAGGGACCGGGCTGTGAGAGCTTGCCCCCGGGGGCACACTTTCCACCCTGTGAGCTCTGAAAAAAAAAATCAAATTGGTAATTTTGCCATGGGAACATACTGGCTGACCTTTGGCCTCTTTCTTCCATCTCTACAACACTTGCTCAGAGCTGAAGAGGAGGAAGCGTGTGTGTGTGTGTGTGTGTGTGTGTGTCTGTGTGTGTGTGATACTTCAGCAAGCAGAGGGATAGGACCTGATGTGAAATTCAAATGTGCTTATAGGCAAGGCTCCATCCGTGTATGTCTGTGCAGACTGAGAGAGAGCTAAATTATTGAAAATAAGAAAGTAAGTTAATATTAGGGGAGGAGAGGAAGTTCAGTTTGGAATTTTAAAATTAACGGTAGATAGAATTCAAAGGATGTATCCAAGAGTTTTAAGATGGATGCCTTCAGAAAGATATCCTATAAACGCATTTACCTCGACTTGTATATAACATGACCTGTATGAGAGAGTCTTCACAGACAATCTGAAGGATGACTGAGTTTACAGTACCTGTAAAGCTTGAGGATGACGGTGCCGTACATGATGGCAAACCCCAGGAGCCGCACCCACCTCAGAAGGATACATCGGAACACACTGGGATTGAAGTACAAGATCATCACCTGCAACAAGAAACGGCAGTGTCAAGTCTTCACACTGACACACACACATCTCAGAAGTGATAACACCGAGCTGTGCTTTTTTTATTGTCTTCTTTCAAGTGAGGAATAGATAGATCAGATTCCTTTCATGTTCAACAAAAAGAGACCAGAAATGGAAAGCAAAAGAGTACGAATCAGCTCCTCACAGATATCTCTCGCCTCCACAGCTCCCTTGACACCTTTGTATGTTGTTCAGAAGTCAGCAGCAGCAGCACACACGTGATGTAAGAGTTTGAAGGTTTAGTCCTGATCATATGCTATGCATTAGTTCTCTCAACAGTGTGTTCTGCATCATGCGTTTAAGTTATGATATATAAATGTACCCGGGGCGGATGAGATTTCATCATTTTCTTCTTGATATGATGTTTATTCGCACCTCTTACCACTTCAGATGTGGATGTGACAGAAGTTTCACATCATGCTGTAAAGATCAGAGACTCCATTTGCACTTCTTTTAAAGTAACATTTCATTTCATTAGAGTGCAGCTCAGTAGGAAGACACATGTCAAATCTCCAGTGACCCAAGTCCTACATTTTGCTCTGAGGATCTGGAGCATTTCTACTCAAGCAAAGAAAATATATATCCTCCACTTACTGAACTCCACACTGTTTAATAATGACCACTGCCTGTGCAAGTTATAGTAGGCTAGTCTTACTGTTAAATGTGGTTCACATGATGTTTTTGAAACTGGACATAAGCTAGCTGCAGCAGATTAAGAACTAAGTAGTAGATAGCAATTTACAAATACGGCCAGTTCTAGAAACTCTTAAATTGCATTTGTCTCACAAATTGTTCCCTCCAACCTTTACACACATAGTGCTGCAGATGTGGAGCAAACAAATCCCATCTTTGTAGAAGATGGGGCTCCAGACAGGGATCGAGTAAAAATGGTGATCACTGAGCTCCCTCTTTATGTTGAGGAAGAAGTCTGATCAGCCTGAGTGAGTTGAGCCAGATGAATTGAACAGTTGTTGGATGAGTTCAGCAATCACCATCACTGTGAATTTAAGGGGGTTCTTTTGTCAACAAGCCCTTACTCAGACAGTGCTGAATCACAATTTTAAATTTACAATATTAGAATTCAATTTTAGAAGTCCTTAGAAAAGAAACAGAACATCAGTGGCAAACAGAGATGTGGGTCTAACACGAGGGTGCGTGTAGGGTTTAACGAAAAAGACAAATCTATAATGAGTCGCGGTGCAAGAATGGGAGAAAAATATCAAATCTGACAACATCTTATGCAGCTACTCAGAAGGTAATTCACAGGCTAAAAGAAAATGTCAGAGGTGAACTCAGCTTTAGCTCTGGTTTCATCATGGCTCTGCCATAATTGTTTTATAATAACACTCAGTTTTATAACTGGAAAGATATATTTCAGCCATTCTGCCACTGTCATCATAACAGCTCTGTTTCCAGCAGTCAGTCTGTCCACCCTCAGTTCAGACAGCCACTCACCTCTGATTAAGAATGTGACACGTGGAGTCAAAGCATGGAGCACAGCAGCAGCACTTTCCTTCTTTTCACAATCCTGTTATTGGTATGCTGGTCATGGGAGAGTGGGGAGCCAAGTCCATTTCAAACCCACACACACAGGAATTATAGCTGTTCTTTTTTATTGCTGCAGCGCAGGATCGGATAAATAAATGAGTCGGAAGGTGGAAGACAGACAGGTAGGGATTAAGAGAAAGAATTGAATTTTTAGATACTAAAAATGAATCACGCCCAAGACTAATTTTAACAATTGAGGCAATTTAAAACAGAGCTTCAACACAGCGCACATCTTGCATACCAAAAAGATGCTCCACAGAAAAATGACTTCTAATTCTAACAGTAGCACGAGAACAATTTGTACATCAAAACAAAATATAAATGTGAATGTAATGTTTTTTTATTATTTGAATGCTTAGACTTCAGTCATTACTGACCTCATGAGTCACAATGATTCCCAATAGTTCTACATGTTTGTACTTGCACAAACATGATAGTGATATAACTCCTTCCAACCCACCCATCGGGAAGAAGACAGGAGCGTGGAGCTCGACTCCAATGACTGCTTGTGTTACATCAGATTAACTATTCACCAGGCAACTTTTTCCTGCTCCTGTTTTTAACGTGTCCCGTTCCCTCACCCTCATCCTCATTCATGTTCAGCATTAGGATCCTGCAGCTCTCTGGTCTACCTGATAGACCAAAACAATAAATCACCACGACAAACAAGAGGTAAAAATAGGCCACACTGACACTGCTTCTTACACACACATACTATATGAAAACACACAAATAGAAATCCATGCGCAAATGCACAGACATGTAACATCATGAAGCAACCAGAACAGACACACATACGATCCCGCCTCCATGTTGTCACACCCTTTCTGCAGTGCTACCCATGTGGACTGCAAAGTCACAGGGGAACTGCAATAAAAAGCTACATTCTTAGTATATTGCCCAAAAGAGATTGTGACCCTCCTGGTTTGCATCCAACCTACCATGCCTCCTCCATCAATTAATCAGCAGAAGTATTTTTAAAACAAGTTGTGCTAGAACTTGATGGACTGTTTAAAAATGCATTGAGCACCAGAGCGGAGCAGCTGCAGTTGAGGAGGCTTGTGGTGGCAGCAAAAGAAGGAAGGAGGGGAAAAAAAAAAACAACCACAAGCACTGCAAGAGAGGAGACAGACACAAAGGTGTGACAGAGAGAGAACATGCAGGGGAGGTAATGAAAGCAAAACAGGAGGTGGGGGTAGGAGAAAGCCAAGGTGCTAAGAAATGGGGATAAACAGCAGCAGCGCACAGGGAGGGAGAGGGACCCTTGAGTGTATCCAAGTGCGTGTGTGTGAACATAAGAGTGGCAGGATATTTTCAGGGAGCTATTTTTAGGGCAGGAGTTCTCCTTGGGGTAAAGTGGGGAGATTGTGGCTGGGTGGATGTAAGGTGTGGTCACATAAGAATGGACCTACAACAACAACAACAACAGCAGCAGCAGCAGCTGTAACCACCATTCTGGTGCAAATACTGGGATTTTGGTAACACTCCAGTAACTTCAGAATCAGAACAAAACCTTTATCCCGAGAGTCAACTGAGCGCTCTGAAGCTCTTTCTTCTCAGCAGATTTCGTTTTTTTAGATTTTTTTCTAACTTAAAATGGCTAACATCCAGCCACCAGGCGTTGTGTTAGAGGAGAGCTCACTGTTGGCAGTCTGTGCAAGTATTTGAAGGGAGTGAATTCCCTGGCTAGAACAGATCTCCACGTTACATGGCGCACAGGTTTCTTCCATCTGTTTCCCTTCTAAAGATGGGCTTCTGACGCCGCACTCCAGGTGCATTGTGGGCTGTGTGCACAAGAGTAAACATGCACACACACACATAGATATACAATCCACACTAGCACCCACCCACATGGACTCAACACAAAGGCTGGCAAAGGCACGCACAAAGAAAAAACTCATAATACTGTACGTTAACGCTCAAACTGTGACTCTCTGTTAGTGTCCAGACAATGATCACAAGTACAGAGCTACAACAGCAAAGCTCCTACCGAACAGGCCCATTTACATAGTAATGTACGCTATAATCAACAAAAGAAACAGCAATTCCCTCACACCGAAATACTGACTTCACTCTCCTGGAAAACGGCTCACAATTATGAAACACATATTTTAACGTTTCTCTCTTTTATGTTCGGCACTGACACTCATTTCTTTCTTCTGGGTAATTTATTGTGTTTATGCCCTCTTACGGACAAATTTCAAGACAAGTATTTCCAGTGAACTCCAGCATTAGATGGTCAAATTGCTTCTGTGTCTGCATGTTTCTCACTGTCTGACATTTTCTGAAATTGACAATCCAACAAACCCACTTCATGCCCCGACAAGGTTTTTTCTTCTTTTTCCATTTGTTACACAACTATTGGTGACACTTTTATGTCAGTGCAGCATTATAACTGTCTCACAGGCGGGACTGTCAAATACAGTCTTACATCATGTCTCACCCCTTGTGTATGACTGTGTACTTTACTTTCAAGAGTCTGACTGACAAAAAAAAATGCATGGTGATCGACTGATAGTGATAGAAATAAAGACTTTCGTTTGTGTATCCAGACTCAGCATAACAGTTCTTACTGTGGTTTCAGACTTGTGCCATTAAACTGACAGTATGTAGTCTGACATTTGGAAATGGGACAGCTCTGTGAGTGACTTACGGGGAAGTAGAGTAGCAATGCCCCAAACAAGATGGCTTCCAGTAGAATAAGACCAGACGTACGGATGCTCTGTGGAAGAGAGAAACAGCTCAATCAGTGGCAGGCAGAAGGTGATGCTGGTTACATTAGAAATGCAGTGATATCTGCAATGTGGTCTCTTTATGTTTTTTGGCGTTCGTTCCGCATTTAAAACATTTTTCCTCTTGCGGAGCAGACCTTCACATACGGTTTGCTGTAAACCACAAACATCTGTTTGTTGTGACAAAGTGTTACTGATAAGGTGAAACTCCAACTTCATGGCAATGCAGATAAATGCAAATGATAAATTATTGCCTTTTTCAAAACACACAAACACACACAAAGAGTTCAATCAGTGGATATTTTTTAATGTTTTGCTTTTCCCTAAAACTGTTTTTCTGGGTTGCATTTAATTACCCACATTACCACGCAGAAGATATTTTATGTTTTTTATGTAAATCCAAAGACCTCCAGGGACAATTCTTGTGATTTAAAGAAATATGGGTGATTCTAAGGCAAACAACACAAACGTCTATAAATAGACTTAGCTCAGCTTTGCCCGAGGACTGGTTGTAATTATCTTACACTGAAAGGATCTCTGTTTATTTCATTCTATTTATTTCATTGGGTGTGTAATATGAAATAACTTTGTTCTGAATGTGAGGGGTTTGGTAAAAGGCTCCGATAAATACAGGGTGAATATACAAACAAACAATAAAGTGGCCATTAAGTAGGCTGACCTGTCCGTCAAGGTTCAAATACTAAATGAATAAACTGCAATGATATGCACTACATAAATCTCAATTATGAGACTTGTTTCTCCTCCTTCCTCTGTCTACTCTGTGTGACAATGATGTAGCCCTTTAGTTTGAGGTCATTACTTTAACCTGCTAAATCTGGGGCAATTATTTTTTACTGCATGAGCCAGTGTCTGGAGGTAATCTGTAATAAAGTCTTCTGGCCTGATGGCTTTGGCTCATAGCACTGTGTAATGTCAAGGAGAGCTCCTGTGGTTTCTGAAGCTCCCCTGACTTAATGCTATATGATTAAACTTAGCTTCAGAACATCCATGCTTTGTTGTTAGGTTACTTTTAATTAAAATGTAATTTCTCAGTTTTGCCATTGTAGTATTTACACTTATTTTAGTTAGTTACAATCTGTGGTAGTTTCTCTCTGCACCAGTCAGTACAAGTGATTATATAGTCCACCCCCTTGTCAGATCATCTGTTAATCCTTCATGTGTTTATTGTTTATTTGTTCCAGGATTGGTTTGCTCTTTGTTTTTTTCATGGACTGCTCTCAAATTCTCCAACAGAAAGTTCATCTCAAGCCCAAGAACTGGCGGTGATGAAGGCTGACTCTGGCCGTGGCTCCAGCAATGCTACCAGCTGTGCATGAAAAGAAACAGCTCTTTCTACCAGCATATAGATATAGAAGGATCTGTGACCTGGTTTGAGTTTCTGTGGGAGGCACTGACTGTCACCATGTTGACATCGAGTCCACCTAAACTCAGAGTTCATCCAAATAAACACAAAGAGGTGGAACATGGGTTTAGCTGAGGGGGCGGGCAATCACAAAAACAAGAAGCATGCACTGTGAGTTAGCATCCATCTGTCACTCAAAGCGGTCACACCCATAAGTAGGCAAAGTTTTAACTCACCCATTTTATTAAAATGAAACCAACCCACTCACCTTGTTCCTCCTGAAGTTGTAGACCACCACCATGCTGGCCAAGTCCAGCATCATGCACAGGCCCTGGAACGACGCCACAGCGAGCCGCAGAGCGCCGTCCTCCTGAACCAGGCAGGGAGTGTCGTCCTGGCAGAAGGGGCAGCCGTCGCGGCATGGCAGGCACTTGCTGGACATGTCAGAGCTGTCATCTCTGTGAGAGCCCTGCTCCTTACCTGAGGCGAGAACATTTAACATTTAAATATTGGGGACTGTCTATGCACATGTTGATGAAGAGGCAAAGCACGACGAAAGATATGGGGACTAACGCAGAATATAGGTCTGATTTACTGAGCGTTTGAGGGATTATCAGTGCAATTCATTTGCATCTAACCATCGCATACTGACTTATTAAACGCTCAGTTAATCAATTTGAAGGAGTCTAAAT
>JAVQJX010088329.1:0-11940 GCA_036025115.1 Ambassis agassizii
CACACACACACACACACACACACACACACACACACACACACACACACACACACACACACACACACACACACAGGGTAAGTATCAAAGGACTTTTATGTAAGTATTCACAGTCCCTCCCACAGGGGGACAGTTAGCCCATAAATGTCTATTTCCTCACCAAACTATTTTAGAACTGATGAAGCTGCTTGGATAAGCAGCGAAACGTCTTCAAGAAAACTCTACAAGTCCAGATGCCTTGATTCAACTCTTTTTGAATGATATTCCAAAAACGCAACAAAATACGGTCTCTCATGGTCACCATTGTACACTGAAACAGGAGGTGCTGGAGACTTTCAATGAAAGAACCTCACTCCTACTTTAGCGGTAAGAGTGATTCAGAAGTCTGAAGGGTTTACAATGGGAACAGGGCATCTGCAGGGCTACAACCAGAAGTAGAAACCAGGCTTCAGTCTTCTATATACACAAAATATGCATTAATTGTATTGTTTGTTTTTTCTAAACCTTGCCAAGTAAATTTTAGCCCTTACACTGAGTGGATGGTTAAACAATGTAAAACACCTACCTTCCTGCTTCCCATCAGTGGTTTTGTAGTGGTCCTGAGGACTTCTTGTGGGTGGCATTAAGTGCTCTCACCATAAATGTGAAGCATACATCCAATTTGACAAACAGATGCCAGAATGTGTTTATTTACACTTTGTTATGGCATCAGTTGATTCTGCTAGAAGCCACTACTTTTTAAGGTTGACAGTTTAGGTCATTTAATGCATATAGTGACATATATAGTAACACACACACACACAAGGAAGTGTTGTGTATTCTGTAAAACTGGTCCCGAGTTTAAAAATGTCCACACTGTGTAAAGTTAGCTGTCGGTTCAAGTTATCCTTCACATCCACCAACAGAACTCACTAGAGCCAATGTTGATGCTGTCCTGGACTTGAGAGGCGACGGCGCTTATATACAAATACGCTGATCAACAGGATGCAAGTGTTTCCTGATGGACGGCCACAGGAAGGTGGACTTGAGTGGCAGCTTGGCAGCCAGTGGTGGAGAGATCCATCATGTCATGACAGGAAGGAGAGGGCTCTGACGTCTTGGCTTGCCCTGACAGGCCAGCGCCTGTCAGCTTAATGAGGCTCCCAGTGACAGGTGATGTGGTTGTTGAATTGTATGTGAACGTACGTGCGTGTGTGGGTGTGCATTTTCACAGAGTTTGAACAAGCGCCTCGTTAGCGCGGCGCTCACTGTTGAAATGTCTGGAATCCTATCCAGTACACATCCAGCAGACTTATGTTTCCCTTTCTTTTGAATCAAAGACAGAAGCTTTTTTTTTTTTTTTTATCTCTGCTTAGGTACGTTTGTTTTGCTCCTCGTAGTTCACAGGTGATGTTTGTGCAGCCGCTGTCTGCTTGCATCTAAACCTAGAACTCTGTCAACTTCCCCAAAGTCACTCTTAGTTACTCCAACTTGTGTGAGTACACCTGAAAACTTTGTGTATAAATAATTCTTTGACCTCTCCATCTCTAACTTCCTTTTTCCCCTCCAGTGCATCCCCCTGCTTCTGAAACTCCCTCACCTCTTCCCCTCGAACCACCCACTCATCTTCCTTTCCCCATGTGAGGGTATTAGGTTCACACAGTAGAATATAGATGAATCCAGCATGGACACCTCTATTGATTTCTCCCACACCGCAGACACAGGGGATAATGAAAGGGTTTTCCTTGCTTCCCCCCCAAGTAGCCTTGCGTCATATTTCTTCGGGAGGTCTGGAAGTGAAAGACAAATTGAAAGAACTGGACTCTATCCTACTGATGCGGCAGACGGTTCACTGTAATCAGTATATAAGGTGTGTGGCTTGTACCGTAAACAACAATACAGGAGGAGGTAATGAAAAAAACAGAGTCACTGCAGCTGAGTCTCCCCTCTCATATGTGAATACAACAAACGTCCTATAACTGACAGGTTTTCTGCAACATGGGGACTCATTGGTAAATATTTATCATCTGTAGTTTGTTTCAAATTACACGTTTCCATACCTCCAAATGCTGCCTGTCAGAACTCAGTGCTATTAGCGCTGTAGATCGGCTTAATGTGAAAGGTTAAATGTTGCTGTTGTCATTTTCCGAGTGCACCGCTGTTATTCAGACAGAGCGTGGGTCCTCTGTGCTCACTGCTGGGTTCAGTGTTTAGAGAGTTACAAAGTAGGAGAAATTAGACAAGGTCACTGCATCTCTAATAATCTGATATTTTCCCTGTAATAATAGAATATTCTGTGCGAAAAGTACACATCTGTACATCAGTCTATAGAGCTGTTAATGGTGAAACACCACAAAGCAAAGCTCTGTTTATACATATTGCCTCCTAACATCTTACCCTACAGTATATTGCTATTTATAAGAAACAATTTTCTTTCAAACACACAATATCATCTTTTCCTCAGTCTTCCCTGTCTGGATGTCATTCTTTTAGCAGTGAGGGTATTCAGCACATTGAACATTTGTCAGACTATTTGAATGTTGACCACAACGTGTGCAAGATTGCTAAGCAGCATAGTACATGTGTACTTTGCTTGTGACACTAACAAAACATTGGTGAGTCATTGTCACTGACAGCTTTTAGAGTGCAGATGAAAGCCATATTCATTATACCACATTGATATAACAGAAGCATCCTAGCCTGGCCAGCCACACCCATTCACTTTGCAGACATTCCCTCCATGAATTGGGGCTGGAGTCCACAGCCAGCTCCGCTTGGTACAAACATTTCTGTACCAGTTGTAAATGTTTTGCACTGTCTCTACCTTAGCCTTGTTCAAAAATATTTGCAGAATTGCATTCAGTAGAGTTGTTCAAATCAGTATGCCTGACAGTGAGTGAAAAACATGCACATGTATCAGCTGGTAGGAGTCTCACCTGTATGTATGCACAGGTGTGTGTTTGTGTGCACGTGTCCACATCGCTACTCGTGCGTAGAGAGAGTGAATTGTAAAAGCGTGACCATGTAGAGACAGCAGTGACCTGCTGCGTGTAAATAAGATAAATAACATCAGGTTATGTAGTTTGTTTAATGAAATGAAATGAAAAATACTTTATTAATCCCATAGGGAAATTCAATAAGAATATTCAATAAGACTTTAATAAAAATACGATGTATAGAGCTGTTCTATAGGAACGGTAACCTTAAATAAAGCCACAGAAGTCATTCACAGGCGTACCAGCTCCACATCACGGATGTGTTTCGCTGATAATGCTCTGGTTAGGTTAATTAGCCAAGGTAGAAGCTTTCCATTATCAGCAACAATATACTGTTGAAATTTAACCTATTTATTGTATGACTGCAATTAATTTTTTCCATTATTTTATTAATAGATTAATCTCTACTGTTATTAATGGCAAGAATTATAAGAGTGTCTGCACAAAAAGTTCAATGAAAAGAAAGATTTTCTAAACGTGTACTCCACCACAGTGGGTGTACCACTCATGAATAGGCTTTTCCTGCAGCAAACAGAAAGCAAACAAATTGTAACCTTGAAAGTAATGTTTGGTACAGCTGTGTGCAGAAAGCTTGAAGCTTTCAGCAGCTAAACACAATGTTTAATCTAGTATTTCTTCAGGCTCTTGTATTTTTGGCATCAAAGGTGATTAAAAAAAGGTAAACTTTATAAACACGGTGCTGCTTTCATGAGCTCAATATTAAACACCTGTTTTTCACAAACAGATGATATTTGTTGCTAAAAAGGGACACTACCTTCAAGTTTTTCTTAAAATAACAAATGAAGAGTTCACACAATTCCTGAAAAGCTGAGAAAATATGTCGCTTATGAACGGGTTTGGTGTAAATACAGTTTATATGACTACTGGTAAGCAGTCAGCTGGGGATTTTATGTCAGTTCCATACCGTTCAAAGGGGGATACAAGCCGTGTGTTGTAGACTGATGGCCTGCCCGAAGCAATGGTGGCCATTTGGGAGCAGCAAGGGGCTGATTTCTCTTCTTTTAATCTGGTCACACTAGGCTGGGTGTGTCCTCATTTGGTTGCGCAGAGTCTAATGGCTGCAACACTCAGGAGGACTTAATTACTACCCAAGCAGCACTCGGAGATACGCTCCGAATTTGTTAAAGCCACTTGCCTTTTAATTGTTGGCATTTTTTCCCCTCTAAGAAAAGAAGTCTCTGTTTTGTGTGTAGTTCAGAATAAAGCAGAATAGAAGACTCGGCTCATTCAACAACGACAAATAAACAATCTAACAATGAAGCCAAGATCTGTGGGCACATTTTCATTTTGATTATTTCCTAGATTTTGTCTCGAGTCTGTTGGGTGCTATTGAATGAGAGACATCAGTTGGATTTTTCCTCTCACTGTGTGTTGAATAGCATTTGTACTTCAATATGTTGTGTCTTTATTGATTTCTTCATGAGACTCAGCATCAGATGGAATATTGAGCCATTCAGCCTGAGCCTGTACTTCCTCATGACTTTCTCTTTCTTCCACCCAGAGGGGTGCCTGTTTTTCCACCAGTGGTGAAGGAAGAGACGCTTACCATGGGAACATGACTAGCAGGTGCCTGGAGCTTGTGAGTGATTGGTGTCGGTGCCTGTGGGGTTTGAACTCTTGGCCTCATACGCCGTGAGTCTGCATCGTATGTTCAAGTGAGAGCCGACAAGACCTGACAACCAACCTCAGGTTAACACTGATGAGCTTGGATTAAATGGAAAGATGGATGTTTAAAAGGGCTATTGGTGTCTGTAGTAGGAATGGTTAAATAGTTGTAGCAGTACAGCATTTGTGTACATGATATTTGAGTAGAAACCAAATGGAAAATTAAACTTAACTAAACGCATACAAAAAGCTGTAGATCTTACCATGACTCTCTGTGACAACAAAGATACAGGATGTCAGATGTGGTCCAATTTAAAGTCAAAGGAGCAGACACTGGAGGGACGGATGGACAGGAGAGCGGGTGAGCTGGGGCTCATGCACCAATGCCTTGCACTCCACTCCATTTGTGTTGCTTACAACGTCCCTTTCCTCCATGTTCAGCATTGGGAGATCCCGATGCCTGCATGTCTTTGCATATATAGCCAATAGATTTCCTTTCCAGCAGCTCATTATGCAGGTTGTTGAATGATTGCTACAACATACAGAACATCAGCTGCTGCATGCTTGCACCTGTGTGTAGTAGCGTTATGGCCCCAGGCCTTTTCATTGGTTTCTGGGTTTTGTTTTCTGTGTTTCCTCCCTCTGTTCTCCTCCTTTGGACCCGTTCCCCTGTGTGTCAGCATCATGACAACGGTGTCCGTGGTGCCCGCTGCTTGGCTTGCAGAGTGCCGGACTGAAGACCATGGACCAATCAGCATTCGGCAGTCTGCATTCCTTCGGGGTGGCTGTATTGGCTGTCTGCCCCATGTGCCTCTCATTTTGTGTTGACTGTATTGTGTTTATGTTGTTATGCCTTTTGTTTCTGTGGGGGCTAGTGCACAGTGGTGCCTTGTCCCGTTCATTTGTGTGGCATGATAGCTAGCTGTGATTAGAGAGGCACTTGTGTCTGTGTACAGCTTCGTGCCCCTTCCTGCAGAGGCAGTTTTGTTAGTGTCCCTTTTATTTCGATGTGTTAGATAGTTGCAACTTATGATTTGTTAACCGTTTGATTTCGTTATTTTGTCGTTTGTTTTTATTTACTTTGCCAATTAAATAACTTACCTAACCAACTACATTTGGTTGTGTTACTTCCCTTACTCCCTAGCAGAGCCGGGTTGTAACAGGTGGAATGTGGATAAGTTGGAAAGCTTGCAAACAGACAGGTACAGATACAGTCGAGTGTTTTCAGAAGGGCCCATGTGGAAGTCGTACAAGCTGCAGTTCTCTCCACAGCCTCTGGGGGTGTCTCCACAAGAGAATCAATGCCTGTTAACTTCCATGTATAGATGTCTTACTTTTACACAGTGCCTGCCCTCCTGCCTCGACTCCAATCACTCCACCTCTTTCAGGAAGTTTAGGCAGTCTTAGACACTGCCAGCATGGTGGTGATCAGAGCCTCCCACAGGGACATGGATGGTGTTTTCAGGTTGTGATGCTGGGCTTTCTGCTTCTTCCTCCCATATTGCACTTACTCTAGACAAGCTACACTGACTCACTATGCAGTGTTACAGTCTGCAGCCAACTGGTTAGCATGTTAACTTGGGATAGATATCAGTGTAACTCAGCATGTATTGGTCTTTGACCATAATAATACCATAGCTGCTATGCTCTTACATCATTTATTAATTAAGTAAAAGTCTTACAAATTGCTCCTTTAAAACACTTACAAGAGTGTATAACATGAGTTCTGCTGCCACCAAATTAAAGGTCAAAAACTGTCCTTAGAACCTGCTACTGATTCTCACCTGACTTGCACACTGCTTTTCAAGGGTACATGAATCTCATTCTGAATGTTTAAAAATAGCATAAAGTGACTGCATAACCTCATTTTAAGCACTCCTGTAGGGGCTCTGAAATCATAAAATGATTTATCAGAGTTGACACATCAGTTTCTTTGCAGTCTCAAATTTTGCTGTATATGCCTTTGGTCATAAGATTATTTTCTTATGAACGCCATCTCTGATGTAAATTTTGACAACTTAACTACAATAATGTTGTCACTTTTAATCAAACAAGCACATTTATCAGTTTAGAGCTTTGAATATAAATTCATTCCCTATCTATTATTGAACACTGTACATAACTTTCAAGTGTAAATTAATATTCAGTGAAGCACAGTGAATCTATCATGGAGTCCCCTCCTTCATTTTAACTGTATTACCAGTCAGACTGCCTCTAATGCAATTAATCCTCTTCGATTCTATGATGCCTGTGCTTTGTCAAGACTGTTGACATGCATGTGACAAGCTTAATAAAATCAGATTTTTAACCATTGTAACACAGGGTGTCAGTGTTTTATGGGGAAATGTGAGTTAGTATGTTAATGTCCTCCAAATTATAGAAGCAGGGAATGACTGTTATAGAGGTTTAAACCCTACATGGCTTTTGGGCAGCTAACTGCCCACACTGGAAACCTGATTTCACTGCCACAGATTTTGTAAATCCCCGTCCATAATGTCAGGACTGCCATTCCAGGAATGTGGGATTTTGCTGGGAGGTTCCCCTGGCATTTTCTCAAAAGGTCACCTGAGCTGTTCACTGTTCACTTATACTGTATGGCTTTTTAGAGTGTGCTTTTTCATCAGTATGCCTGATAATATTGGCACCTTTTAGGTGGACTAAGCCCTTAAGTGTTACAGTTATTGATTGCAGCGGATCTGTACAGTGTGTGGCTGTTGTGCTTGAACTAAATGCACCAAATGGTGTTTCACAGTGCTTTATTAGTACTTTAAATTCAAATAATAAAAAGATACTTCTTAATACTTCCTCTGGCACTGGAAGTTGGAGACAGCAAAAAATGTGATGACCCAAATCACTGTAATAGCCTCGCTTCACATACCACATTAAAATAAATGAGAAAAAGGTTAAGCTGGAAAATGTGAAATAAATGCAGGAGACAGTTCATTTCCAGATTGCCGCTCTTATAGTGCTCCTTAATTTTTAAATATTTGTTTAACGGCTTCCTGAACTTCAAGTTATTCTAACCCAAACCACAACCCGTCCATAAACCTAACCGAAGTTTAGTGTAGTGTTGTCAGATCATAAGATTTTTTTTTTAGCTGTGTTTGGTGCAGAGTAACATTGTGTTTGATATACAGTAGCTATAATTATCAAGTGCATTTTCACCAAGAAATAAAACAACTAGTGGTCACATTTTAAGGTGACTTAAATGGTCAGTGTTTAGCAAAGCAAAGCACCCCTCTGTGACTCTGTGAATAAGTCAGCTTACACAGAGGAGCATTGTTTGCTGTTACGGCCCCAGGCCTTTTCAGTTGTTTCTGGGTTTTGTTTTCTGTATTTCCTCCCTCTTTTTTTTCTCCTCCTTTGGACCACTGTGCCTCTGCGTCAGGACGACGGTGTCCGTGCTGCCCGCTGAAGACCAATCAGCAGGAGGGTCGAGGATATTTAAAGATGGCGTCGGCAATCCTTTGGGGGCGGCTGCATTACTGTATGCAGTTCGTCCCATGTGCCTCTTGTATTTTGTTGACTCTTATTGTGCAGTCACGTTTGTTTTGCTAGCGCTATCCTGAGGCGTTCGTCTTTGTTGTGTTTATGGATTTTGTGACTGAGATGACAAGCCCACAGTGGTGGATAGTCATGCTCATTGTTTGTAATATAGTGCTAACGAGGCACTCGTGTATGAATATACAGCTTCCTGCCCTGCACAGGCTATCTTGTTATTGGGCCCTATTTCGATGTGTTGAATAGTTGCAACTTATGATTTGTTAACCCTTTGATTTTGTTCTTTTGTTGTTTGTTTCTATTTACTTTATCAATTAAATAACTTGCCTTACAAATCCAAAGCCAGGTCGTAGCATTTGCACACACAACGGTGACACACACACTTCTTGTCATATATGAGCAATGCCACTGCTATGCATTGATGTTACTGTGTGTATATTGTGTAGACACAGAGCATTGAGACACAACACTGCAGAGACCCAGTTCTTTTTTCCTTTGTGAAAGCCATTATGAAGATTCACAAGGTGACAATGCATACAGCGCAGGGAAGCGGACTCTGACAGCAGGTTCTCACTGCATTTTTAGAACTTACTGGAACTACAGAATAGTAACGACAAGGATTTTTTCTTTTGCCATATAAAGATAAAAATGATCCTACAGTGGGCTTGTATACATAAATATTGCAAGGGATTATGTAATCGCTCAGAACTGTCTTCGCTGCATACCCAGCCTTAAGAAAGAGTTAACAATGTGTCATTTCATTTTGACTCCCATAGATGTTAAGTCTGGTAAAATCTTTGGGTAATGACACTGTCTGGATCTCACTGCTTTCTTAAATGTCAGCTCTTTTACCCTTCTGCAGACTATTAGTAATTGGCAGACCAAACAGAGAGCTCAGGTACGTCCACAGAGATGTTTTGTTTATTCCTCTTTCTGTGTGTGTGTGTGTGTGTGTGTGTGTGAGAGAGAGAGAGAGAGAGAGAGAGCTGTACCACTGTCTGTCTATTTATATGCACGTGTATTATTTCTCTCTTTTCAAGCTGGATTGTGAACATGTGCGACTGGTCTCACTGTTGTGAACGTGTGCGCACATGAATGGATGTGCCCGGAAGTAATTGGTTTCGTCTGCAGAATCACCAGTGGAACAGCAGCAGCAGAGGACAAGGGGAAAGGGAAGGAAGGAAGGAAGGAAGAAACAATGCTTTGCTTCAGCTCATTAACCAACGCCTGTTAGCTTGAAAATAAATTGGGTGAGATTCCACCACTGGAGAGGCTGATTAGTTCATTTTTCTCCTCCCCCCGACTGATCCGTCGTAGGTGTAGTGAGGCGCTTCTCTCTCTCTCTCTCTCTCTCTCCTCACTCTGTCTCACTTACACACATGCCATATGAGTCCAACCACACATACACTAAAAGTCAGCAGCCCATGGGTCCTGGAGCAGATGTGAATGAGACAGGTGTCTTGCAGCCTGCCACAGCTCAAAGGTCACCTAGACCTACAGTATCTCTGTCGGACTGGGCTCACAGCCAGTGGTCGGTGCTCCATCCAGTGGGACTGATGGCTGACAGAGGCAGACAGAGTGATGGGGATAGCTGAGGAAAACAACATGAAAACTTTCCTCTCTAGACTATGTTTTGGTCTACTGATCTCTCCAAAGATATGATTCTGGGTTATCATCCCGCCTTCCCTGTCATTAAGGAGGCAGTTGAAAATGCAGTGTTGCAGGCATCATTGCAGAAAAGGAGCATAAAGGCTGAAATTTGGAACATAGCCTGTCATTTACAAAAAACCTCAGCATATGGTTAATATTATTAGCAAAACACAGACTGAACGCTTAACCAGGCTGAAAGGACAATCGTCATCCAGAATGGAAGCGCCTCCATCTGCAAGAAGTGCAATCAAGGGTGGAAATGATTTTTTTTAAATGACTATTTGCAGCAGTAATTCATCAGAATATGTGTTTATCTGAGAGAGCCTTGGCACTTCACTGCCGGACATTGCACTGCTGTTTTGATGAGTTTGTCAATACACACTGTACACTCTTGTGCTTTTACTCTGTCATACCCACTTGAGGGAAAAAAAAAACAGATCAGCTGCATGCATGAACACACCAATGAACACAAAGTCACAATCAGGTGCACCTTAAAATTTTAATTTTCCGTACTGACACGCGTGGTAGAATGGACACGTTGGAAACTTCATGCACAAATGCGCAGGCACACCCATTAATGGTAAATGTTTTTTTGGGCAGCCACAAAATGGCTTGTCATCCCCACATCCGGACTGCTCCTCGCTCCTTAATAACATCATTAATCAGAGAGTGTCAGAGCTGAGATATGGGTCGATAAACAATTTGGTGCAACATGCCTAATGGAAACCGGAGTCATTTAATATATTCACCTGCTTATAAATCCTAAAGATTAGACCCTCCCACCAAAGCTATACTTCAGGTGGAAGCATAGAGAACTCTGTTCCAGGCACTCATCATCCTGGACTCTAACTGGTGACCTTAAAGGCTTTAATTTGCTGCTAAAAAGATGGACTTGACATAAGAAAGAAGGATGAACAGAAAGAATTTGTTAACCAGAGATTCAATAGGTAGTAAAACTTGCTGAAGAGGCGTTAAAATGAGGTTTATAGCTGCAGTAGTTAACAATCTGGAGCAGTGAAATTGCTATAGCTGGTAATGTGTCGATGAAGATTCTCAGTCATGCAGGTCATTTTCATTCAAAGAACTTGAAGCAAGGCGTCTGGACTTGCTTCTCCAAGCAGCTTCATCAGTTCTAAAATAGTTTGGTGAGGAAACAGATATGTGGTGCAGTACCTCTGTGGGTGGGGCTGAGAGATACTCACTACACGCACGTGCACGGTGACAGTTCTTGACCAATTGAACAGCAGTGGGTGTGTCTCTAAACCGTACCACAAACTGGTACCCAACAGAAGGATCCCCAAATCCAGCGCAGCTCGGTATGCTTATTTGGGTACAGTTCAGAAGTTTTTACCATTGAAACAGATAATTGTTTACTGAACTGAACTGAACGAGGCTTAAGTGCCCTTTGATACTTTACCTGTGTATGTCTGGCTGTCAGTGCCAGGTGTGTCTAACGACTGTGAAACTGAAGGGGGCGCTGTGCTGGAACAGGCTGACGAGCCGTCGTTGTTGCTGTGCTCATGTGATCTGGTGTGAAACTTTCTTTGGAATAGAAGGCAACACTGAGTTGTAAGTGGATGAAAGCTGATGTCTGAGTCCACCACCTCTGTTCAGGGAATGTTTTTTCCAACTTAACATAGATGCTTCTTTGACTCCTCTTTCCATTCACTGCACTGTACAGAATATATGATGTTACTTTGCTTGTCCCTAGGAATTTTGTCCTTAGGGTGGACCATTTTTTGTTTAATTGTGGTCATGGGTTTGAGATGGACCGGGATGTAAAAGTTCTGCTTAGTTTCTCTGATATTCCTTATGTGTCCGGAGGAATAACAATGTTCTTCCTCTTCCTGTTGTTGTCCTTCTTCTGCTCCTTACAGCTGGTACCCATTTTCACCCATTTTCCTTGCTGTTTTTTTTTTCTTGTCGGTGAATTTGTAACCAGCACTGACTTTTTCATGTATAACCCAATGTTATTTTGTTAATATACCAATGTTATGTAATTAAGGTAGGTGGTACAAGGTTATCTTTGCTGGCTTTCTTCTCCAATCTATTGGCATTGACCTCGCAGTATTTAAGACTGCTGTTGTAATGAAAGCAAATAAATGTGCATTATCCAGACGTTTGAGGCTCATTTTGTATACAACTAAACAAAAAAATACAAATATATTTCTAATCAACCATTTACCAGCAG
>JAVQJX010088342.1:0-12023 GCA_036025115.1 Ambassis agassizii
CCCCCCCCCCCCCCCCCCCCCCCCCCCCCCCCCCCCCCCCCCCCCCCCCCCCCCCATAAATGTGAATGCACTTCGAAAACCAGTTGAAACCACTAATTAAGCCTGTCCATCAGTATCATGGCCTGTATAAAGTGCCACTGCTTCTACTCTATAATCATCACAGAGCTTGGCTTCATGCCCCGCTTCCAGTCAATAGAAATAATGAGCAAAATTAGGGGATGTCACTGCCAATAATGATAATTAATGCCCCATAAACATTCACAACCCAACAAGGTCTGCTCCAACGGGTCTATCAGAACTCAAAGGTGGTTACACACAAAACCACACACACATAACTCCTGCTATGGTATTTTTTTTTTTTAAAGAAGGGTGAAACCAGGACAGAGTTACAGGAGATCTCCCACACAGATTACTGAAAGGATTATTGATCGTCACAAAGATGTGGATTTAAGATGGTACTGAAGAGTCTGACCGGTGAAACAAAGGACAGGAGGAAGACCAGTCAAGGAATAAAGCCTATAAGACAAGGGTTGTACAGATCTTGCTATGGATACAGTGGCAGTGGGATAGTGAGGAGGTGGGCTGCAGTCTGAAAGATGACCCACCTTGACTTCACACGAGACTGTCTGGCAATACACCTGCTCAGAGCTGGCTATCTCCCAGAAACATTTAAAAGAAAGATTCAGACCGTCCTATAAAAGCAACAATAAAGACAATGGCTTGTTTTCTCAGGCGTGGCCTAAAAACAGTCACTATGTCTCTTAAGGAAGGAAGAAAAAATAACATTTGTTGAGGAAAACTGTCAAGATGAGTGATTTTCACCAACCTACAAGCCATAGTGGTGATAGCTGCCATCCGGGAACACAGATTTGAACTATTCTATGCTGTTTACCCAATTTGGTTCACAACTGACTATTCTTAAAGGATTTCAGTGGTCGTCCAACTGGTAAGAAAGCCACTTCCTGAAGGCACAAGACGTCTACAAATGATGCTCCACTACAGCTGCAGTAAGTGTGTAAATATGGGAAAAGACCTATGTGATGGCTTCTCTAAAATTAACTGCTGTTATTGCACATATGTAAAGTTACCACTACTGTACTAAAGCAGCAACATCATGATTCATCCCTCAAAGAAGCTTTACCCCTCCCAAAAAAAAAAAAAAAAAAAAATGGAGACAGGCTAATGGCAGACAACATTGTAGCAAGCTGTCAACTGCCAGCCCAGCACTGGTACAGGCAGACGTGAAGGAATGCACAAGCGAGTGTCAATAGAGGTTCATCACGGGTCAATGACAGACACAATATAAATGCAAAACCATGGCAGCTAGTAGGTCTGGACCAAATGTTATTTGGCTGGGTGCAAGCGTTTGGATTCTTGTTTGGTGTGCCTGTGAAAGCTGTTAACCCCGTCCTCAATCTACACAAAGAATATTTCACCATGTACAACTCATGATAAAGACTGTTTCAATATAGTTCATAGATTAGTATTTATAGTGATACTTTAGATTGTGTTACATAATAGTTGCATTCCTCTAAGTAATTCTGTCCTCTTTAATTATGAGATGTTGCTTGTACTAATAACGACTTTTAAAAGAAAAAAGACATCCACATCCACTGCCAGTGTTTGGAAAAGAACTGAAAATGCTTCCTGCTGTCATCTCAAGTCGTTTGTAGTGATCCTTGTTCCCGGAAATTAGTACTACTTCAGGAAATTAGAGTACAATCGCGTCATTAAAAAAAACTCATTTTAAAGCAGCTAAAATTGAGTCTCTGGTTTGTATTTTTTTTTATTATTTTGGCCACATGCTTTAGTTTGCATTTCCACATTAATGAAAGCCTGGTTCCAATAAGCTACATAATAGCAGCTAAAGGATCACAGCAGGATAACAAGGTGGTTTGTTCTTGCCCCCACACATACATCACTGTAAGCAGGTACCTCTGCTTACTCTCCTTACCTCAGCAACTGTATGTGAGTGCACTGTAACGGGAGTGAAATCAACATCAGGCAAAATATTTGTTTATTTGGCCTAAAAGGGCCATAAATAAAATTTTATTCTCTCGATTTATTAACAAGCCACAGGAAATCTGTGGCCGTCTACAACAGCACTTAAAACATCTCATTCTGGCGCAGTCCACAAAGACATGAGACCCATTTTGGGAGACTCGGAACCGCAGATAAAGCTGAACGCTCTCTTCCTTACTTCCTTAGAAAAATAAAACAAAACGTGGTAATACTGTACCAAACTGGAGGCAGAGCAGCAGGGTGATCCTCTTCACGCAGAGAAGGGGTGCTTTAGAAAGGGCTATGAGCATGGTTGGGGAAGCTTGAATCAAACAGCAACAACAACAACAATAATAAACTAAGAAAAACTCTCAAACTGTTTTTTTTTGCAAAGCTTAAGCAGAATGTGCTTGGCTTTAAAACACTGCAGGATTGCCACTGTTTACCCATCATCTCTCTCCCCTCCCAACAGTCCACCCTCTCCTCCGTTGCGTATTTGCTTAAAATAAACGTGAAATAATATTTATGATGATAAAACCTATAGCAGCAAAAGAGTAACAGAGGAATAACAGCTAGAAGCAAGTGACCCCTGGATTGATAAGGAAGGCATGGTTTAAGAGAGTTTCATGGATTTCTGCCCGGGGCTCGGGCTTGTGATTGGGGAAAGGTGCCTCGTTTTTGACTCTTGGAGCTCATCTTCCCTCGATGGGAGCCTTGCTGAGTGTGATCATGACGCGGCTGAAACGCTCCGACAGCTCCAGGGTGGAGTAGGCGGGCAGCTTGGGAGGGTCGTGGAAGCTTTTGATCTCCGTTGAGCAGTCCAGTAACTTGGGGAGGAAGTCTGTCAGCTTTTCCTGGAGGTTAGCTGCCGGCAGGAAGAGGACAAAAAGACAAGAAAATCAGTATGTGCAACACAATGCTGATCCCTGAACACAGAAATCACAAGGTAAATATTTTCAATGCCGAATAGAAATTGTTGACAACACTTCTAACATGCATTCAGAAGCTTTAGAAAACCTATGAGAAAAGGGTTGTAACTGAATTCTAGTGTTATTGGAGAGTAATAATAAACTGATATATATGTGTATAAACCATAAACTAATTGTAGTCAAACATGCTATGATATAGATCTAAATGTACATAAATAAAGGGTGCGATAATTGGTAATGCATGCCAAAAGAGTCTAAATACAGTCCTATAATCGGAAAGTGCATTAGCATTTTAGCATAAAATATGCTAGTAAAATCTCACTGGCTTTTGGTTGAGAATCTATGAGATGCAGTTGCTCTAGCAGGATGGCAGTGGCCTTGCCACTGAGATCTGAGCCTATAGGTGACTCATGCTTAGATGCCTTTTCTTTGCATACATTGAATGTAAAGTGTTCCCTGTATGTTCTATCAAAAGCTGCAAACCCTCCAGAAATATCTACTAGTCAGTGGAGGACTCACATTCCATCTCTTGGCCCAGGTAGGAGCACCAGCGGTTCCTCATGTCCTCCACTGCAAGCAGGTCTCTCTCTGCGTCATGGACCAGCAGCAGGGGGATGCAGGGCACTACCAGCTCATTCATGATTCCCAGGCCCGTGGTCACCTCGGGTTCCTCTCCTGACTCAAACATGGCGGCTGCCTGCTCGTTTAATTTCTGCACGGAGTTGGAGGACAGCAGTTGTTAAACCCCTTTGACTGTCTTCTGCCTTCATTTGAAGACCTTAGAAAATGTTTCAAGCTGCTTTAAGTCAGCATAAACTACAAGCTGAGGAAATAAAGATCACTAATGACTCACTTATGTACACAATTTTGCCAATGAGCACACTTTCCAGACTTTATAATTTCTATATTTGATTTTTTCATTTATTATTACTCAGTAATATTCTTGAGTGTTTTATAGCAGCAGTCCGGTTATTATTTCTGTTTCCTTTTACAGAATGTTTCCATTTCTACTATTAGTTAAGGACTTGACAGCTTAAGTTCAGTAAGCCACAGACATCATTAATATCAGACAATATCCTACAGCCATTGGAACTTAAGTAGGTCCTGACATTACCACATGAATACAACAAGCTCTTTTTTCCTTTTCTTGGCCAAAACCACCTTGCTGTCACAGACAAACTCCCTGACCTCCACTCTGAGGAAACCAGCACTTTTTTCTTTTTCAAAGCCAGTTCGGAATCATGGAGCTGGATTTGCAAAACATCCAAGTACATTAACTGTGTCAATGTTAGCAGTGTTTTCAATTAAAACAAGAGCTGAAGGTAAACAGCTGAGCGGACAGAGCCAGAGCCTCTGGCCACAGATCTAAGATGACCGAAAAGGCTGCGTGGAGCTGAGGTTTGAGGTTAGCTGAGGACACGCTTGTGTCTCATGGTAATGTGTTTACACTCTCTGGCCCTCCTGCTTCCTATTCCCACTCCAATGATTACATTATGAGCACAATGCTGGTGTAGGGTTACTGAGTGCAGCAGTGAGAGGGGCTGCTAAAGACCAGTACGAGGCCAATCTGACCAAAATACCCCCAGCCCTAACCAATAATACCAGAACGCAGCCTGGAGCTTGGTGGGAGTGAAATGAAAAGGGGCTCACATCACGACGCTGAAAGGATTTTCATCTGTCACTATCAGATGAAAAACCTTCAGTGGAATCTTTTGTGGGCTGAGAGTGAGCCAAAGCAATATCTCAGCTAAAGCAATCTGATTACAGTACCCCAGCTCAGTACTGAAGGGGGGGGGGGGGGGTCTGGCTATATATGCTGAGTCACTTTAGCAGAGGAAGTTTGTGAGGAAAGGGAGTGACAAATAGGAGACGGGGGATCACCGGGAAGAACTGCTCGACACAAAGGTTTCCGTTCCAGTACGGATTGTGTGGGGAGGTAATGCCCTCTTTGTAATCACTTTGTTTAATTTGAGAAATATGTCACACAGATCACACTAATAACTCGTCGTCTTCCTGCATGCACTGGCTCACCAGCAAACACTCTCGACGGTAATGACCGAGAAGCTCCTCGCTGTGCCCTCTGTACGTCCCTTTTAACAAAAGCTCCTTGTTGTACTGGTACGAGTAAATCAGATACATCAGAGCCTCCACGTAACTGGAAGGGAAGAGATGAACAGATATTACAGTGGTATCAAAGAGCCACTGAGGACTTATAGAGTAAACCATTTCACAGAAGGAATGTACTCAATGAACCCAGTGCATCACTTTTAAATAAGCAGGGAGCTGCACAGGCAGCAAGTTGCTGCCCCCTGCAGGTAATTCTAGGGATGGGAAATGAATTAAAAGTAAATCACATTTGTAACACTGCCTTTATAAAAGTCATAGCATGTAAGAGATGGATTGCGGTGGTTTGTTTGCAGAATTTGCAGATTTTCTGGGAAGGTGTTAACGTACTTTGTCTTCTGAAAGAGCTCCAAGCCCATCACCATGAAGATGGTTGTCTCACGGAAATTCCTGTAGTCCTGATGCCACATCTGATAAAGATAAACAGTGAAGTTATCAAAGGCAAGATGACTGAAATTCAAATCCTGAAAGTTATTCTGACAGGACAACTCTAGCATTCTAAATGTGTCAACACAAACTAGACAGCTGTAATTACAAGGCGGCAGAACAGAAATCCCTTCTGACCTCATATTCATCCATGTTGACTTCGTCGGGCTTAATGAGGTCCAGTTTGGCACGTGCCACATTCATAATGCTCTTACATCTGTGGGGTAGACAGGAAAGAAGACCCGGCGTTAAGGGACGAGATGGTGAGTCATTGCGAGGTACTCCGCGAGATGAAACAGTCCACCCTGCCCTTAGGCCTTAACGTGGCCTAATGAATCACTCTTTAGCGCTGAGAGGAGAAGTGAAACACTCCTCCGGAGGCTCCTATTGAGGCCACATGTGCACATAAATCTAATTATCTTGCTCAAAATAGAGGAGAAGGGAGAAATCAATTTTTCACTCATGAATATGGATTGAGGCCAACAAGCGCAGTAGAAAAGTTTTAGAGATAGTAAGGGGCATTACATACTCTAATGACACCAACATCACCGAGTTAATAAGGAGGGGAGTCTTGATATTTGCCTGCAGTATTAAAAAAGTAATTATTGGACATGTGTCTCTTAAGATTTGTGCGTGAACAAAAGACAAACGGAAGAGTCATCTGAAAGGACATTCAGTACGAAAACGGATGAGACGCAATCAATCTCTGCTAACAGTAAACCTCACAGCCTCACATAGTTTGGGTCAGATGTAAGGTCTCTGCTGCCCTCTGCTGGTCTTTATAGGAAGTTGATTTAAGGAAAATCAACAAATTTGAAATGTGAGTCTGATAAGTGTGTGATTAAAGAGTCTAACCTCTCATCGAAGGCAAGGTTCCTGTCAGCAAACTGTGTGAGCAGGGTCCTCTCCAGGATCTTCTTGGGTGCGTGGTTCTGGATGAAGTACACGATGATGTGCTGCAGTCTGTAGTCATTGTCAGGCGATGTGTCTTCCTGGGCAAATCTCAGAAGACGAGCATACTCCAACTTGATGGCCTGACCGGAGAGAGAGTAGGAACAAGTGATGGTTAAAAACATAGTATAGTGGGCATGGATAATTCATCTTCTCTTTCTCTATTACAAAGATATGTATGTTGAGAAAGGGGCATCATAATAATGCCCAATAATCTAAAGCCAATCACCTGTGGAGCAAGTGGTTAGACTATTTAAGATATATGCAAGAACATACACTCCAATATATTTCTCTCCTTGGCACCACTGGAAGCACATCTTTAACTTGTCAAACCCAAGACTGCAGAACAGTCTTTTCTTTTCTTTTCACACAGCTCCTGTTTTTTTATCCATAATTACTTCCACTGCCAGCCTTAAGGTGCCCAACAATACCCACTGTTACATCTCTGTTCCTTTCACACAGAATGGCAAGATGGAATAATGGCACAGTACTCCTGGCTTGAACAAGCCATGCCAAAGGCTTCAGTTGAATACATTTTTTACACTTCATCTTCAGATATTGTACAATCTGCCTGCTGGCTATTCCCAGTGTCTGAAATTCAGTGTCCTATAATGCGTACTATGTTATAACCTGATCTTTACATCAAATTTTTGGTTTTGAACTATTGGATCTATGCTGAGGTTCAATCTACACAGACGAATACTACAACAGCAGAGACTACACAACATAAATAATTACAAAACAAAATGTAGATGTTTAGCTTTCAAATTTCCTAAAAAAGTGCCATCATCACAAGATATCCAACATTTTTAAGACACTGCTGACATCCCCTCTAACATAACCCCATAAAATTTGGGATTACTTCCCTTCTCTGAAAGTATAAAAGAGGAAAGCAAGAAACACATAATATGGTGAAAGTGGCTAGGGGTGGAGTGAGTGAGAGTGGAATGAAGAAAGGTAAAAGAGAGAGAAGGGTTGTACCTTAAAAAAGGCTGCCTCAGGCCCATTCTTTTCATAAACGCTGCTGGATTTGCCAATGGCCATAATTATACCTTGCATGCTGGGGGTCATCATTGCCTGCCCGGGAAGCAGGAACCATGTTAAACAATATGGGTCCTGGTGTCGAACCGAGCAAGGTCAACTACTAAGTTGCGTGCTCTGAAGGCACTACATTAAAGCATACCGCAGTCAGGGCATGCCAGACATCACTCAGCAGTCCATGCATTGTATTGGTTAGAGGGACAAAACTGTGAGGGACATAGCCAGTCTGCTCAATGGCAAAATGCACAATCCTCACAAGGATAATGTGAGAAGACGTAGGCAGCCATATGACAGTGGGTGTGTGACAGATAGCTAACAGTGCAGGGTGACAAGTTGGAATAATAGCTTGAACAACAACTACTGATATGAAGCCACACTTACAAAAATCTATGATCCCATGACAACTACATCAAATTTGTATTATGTGCTTTACATTCTGTGTAAGTTTCACAGGATGAGACAAGAGTCTGGTTTTATGACTTAAAGTGACTCATGTGAAGAAGCAGGTATCAGCTTTTTACAGAAGGTCAACCTGTCTTTGTGCCAAGATGCAGCCTGGCTCAAGAAGAGACTTTTCACACAAGAGTAATACAGGAAGGCCAACACAGAGGTCAGTCTTATTGTGTGGCATTTAAAGCCTGGCGCCAATCCTGTAATCAGTCAGCACAGGCTGTCAGATTTTCTCGAGTGTGAAAAACCTTATGTAGAGCCATGTGAATAGGCAATGACCCTCTCAGTCAATATATCACACAGGCTCAGACTTCAGAGAAAAACTGCTGGGGCCAGAGCTACCTCGTCATCATACCCCCCCTCCTCTGACTCAATGACAAAGGTCCCCACATTGGGAATGGCCACTTCAACTGTGCGCTGGCCAAAGGAGTCTTCCTCTGTGACCAGGTCAGGAGGAGGGGAGTGGGGAGAGCTCATCTGGACCTCAGGCTGAAGGGAGGAGGGAGGGGGAGGAGACTGTAGAAACAAATGGGACAGATGAAACAGGAAGGATGGAAGACTGATGGAGACAGGGAGCGTTATATACAGAGGGGAAAATGTGCAACATTAGAAACTAGTAGTCATGAAATAAAACAAAAATCAACACTTGTATGTTAACTCTGTATATAATGAAAACATTTTGATTTTTTTCTCCTCACTATGCTGCCTGTAAAAAATACCTGTTGTATGTCAATTTGAGCAGAAGAAATACTCCTTATTTATCCATCATCCATTCATTTATCCATAGTTAGGAAAGAAATACATGCATTTCAGACAGTAAGAATAAGTTAATATGAGGCTTCAGAGTGACTGACAACCACACAAGTAAAAACTTCCCTTCAACTCAGAATGGAAAAAGCACGTTCAGCTCTTAAAAATATGAAACCTATACTTGATGGTGGAAGTGTGCTGAAAATAACACATATTTCTATCCAGTCTTAAGTATTTTGGTTCTCCCACAAACGCTGACAAAAATATCTGGCTCTATAGTAGCTGAATGCTCCATTACATTGCTGAATTTACCTGTATACAGAGCATTTTGTGCACAGCGAGTTTTCAATGCTTCTTCAATGCCAGCAGCTGCCTGCTCTGGCTGAAAATATCACTATAGGATTCACATGCATAAGTAATGTATGTGTGTTGTGCTCCAGCGGCAGAACATGCACATTAATACTGCATCATTTGTTACGACATGGACTGGCTTGTTTAACTGCAGTCTAGGTTAAATGACATTTTATGAAATCAAGTATCAAACAATAAGTGTTCCGAAAACACTGATTTTAGAAGAAATTGAGCAAAACAAAAGCTTGTGTGGAAGCATGTGATGTGTAGCAGTGACTCCCTGCTGTGACTGTGGTGTGTGTCGTTTACATACAGCATTTAGCAATGCTTCGGGGCTCCTCTCTTCCTGTTCAGCGGCAGCCCTGGAGATTGCCCTCTCCGTGTCCTCCTGTAGGTGCTTGGAGTCATTTGTTGGTGATGGCTGCTCCATGTATTCTGGGTCCTGCTGGGGGACTGTGGGAGGAAAACAGCACCATCAGACAAACACAGAAATGGGCAAGATTGCAGAAAGTTTTTGGTTAATTTAAAATACAATAAAGACTACAATTCACTATGACTGAGAACCTTCATCGACACTACGATTCACCAGTTTCATCACAGGTTTCATCATATGGAATAAAGTCAGTGTTGTGTGCTGAGTCATAAGTATAACACACACACTTACACAAACAGTGCGTGATTCACTGCATGTATTATACACAGTCTAATAGGAGCCTAAAGGGAATATTTCAAGGTCATTTCTTTATTCAACTCTCAAAGGAACAAGAGATTTTCTGTATTTATCTTCCAACTAAGTATTGATTCTCAATTAGGTATTATACTCTGTATTTCTGAGTGTCATGACCCTGACCTGCATTGTCTGGAGGGCTGGATTCAATACTCATGGGCTGAGGAGAAGAAGAAGAAGTGGAGGTGCTGGATGCTGCCGACGCGGCGGCTGCTGCTGCTGCAGCCAGAGCCAGCTTCTCCTGCTGGGCCTTTCGGGCCTGCAAGGCATCCCACTCCTCGATCTCTTTGTCGAACAGTTCGTTGTCCTCCTTCACGTACCGTTTCAAGTCTGGAGGCAGCTTGTCCATGCCGCTGAGTATCTGCCCCGTCTCTTTATCAAACTCTTCTGCAACAGAGTGAGAATGGGACATTATGAAGCTGAAAAAACATACTGCATACTAAATCACTGCTTAATCTGCTCACCATTTGTCAATGATCAACACTGTCTTTTACCTTCTATGAGAAATGGCTTCTTGTCATTGATGTACATGAGACAGTAGGCACTGGCATTGCGGTAACCTCCGAAAGAGTCCCGGACCAACTCCTCCCAGGACGACTTAGTAACAGAAATATCATTGTACTTCATCCAGCAGCGCTGATGTGGGTCATAGATATAAGCCCAGTAATGGCCTGCATTGGCCTGGCCTTCGTGGACCAACACCGCATGAAGCCGGTATGGAACCTTTTAAAATCAAAGGGTAAATTACAACGATTGCTTTATCTCTATAGTAAAATATATACTGTATACTTTTGTACCTCAATGGTGCAGCTCACCTGCATCATAGATTTGTCAGCATACATTAACTCAATGGTTCTGTGGATTCTGGTAATGCTGCCTTGCAGATCTGGTGGGAAGATCACAGAAGAAAAGTCTTTTAGCATACGCTAATCGAATGTTTGATTTTGAAGTATACATGTCTAAGAAATAAGATCCCTACCACGGGTGTCATTTTCCACTTCACTCCTCCAGCGATGCAAGCAACCCTCAAGGACTCTCAGTTCTTCTTCTGTGATGTGGCGTGGGGCGGGGTGCATGGGGAGGTCGGGAGGTAGTCGGGACTGGGTGAAGGGCTTATGAATGGGTACTCTCTGTTGCTGGGCGGCAGTGGGAGCTGTGGTGGGACCTGAGGCAGGTCCTGAGCTCTCTAGAGGAGGTAAGGAGTCCTGCTCAGCTGTGCTGCAGAGGGAAAACACAAAAAGTAGAGCTCAATATTTTGCTGTCAAATATTCTATTTAAGGTAAAATAATAAGAAAAAAAAACCTTGGTAGAGGCAACTGTTGTCCTGTTGTGCCACCAGGGGGTGCCGATGTGTCAATGTCTTCTACTGGGGAAGTACAAACAGGCTTACTGGAGGCAAACTCCATGGCATACTGAAGGACATCAGCCAGAGGAAACCTCTTGGGACCTGATCCATAACTCAGATACCTGAGACAAAAAGAAGAAAGAGGGGGTGTCATATAGATGGAGGGAGAGAAGAATCAGTGGCAGATGAAGAAAGGGCACAGTGAGAGTGAGAAACAGCTCTCTATGGCTGTCTAGAGAGTTCTGTTGACCTTAGTTGAATAACCAGATATTGTTAGACAAGGTGTACCTCTCCAGTCGCTGCTGGAGCAGTGTCAGATGCTCTTTCAGCCTCCTGATCTCCTCCCTCTTGATTCTGGTTATTTCTCTGTTCCTGTCCATGTACCTAGGGACACATATTATTTGTTACACATAGAAAGCAGATTGCAGAATAAAGGCCAGTGTTTCTATCACCTGTCCATGTAGAGCATGGAGGGGAACTCGAGCTTGTTGTGGATCTTCTCGGGTCGTCCTAATGCTTGGTTGAACTCGAATCTTGACAGTTCAAAGGTCAGTACAGGAGGGAGTTCTGTGAACCAGTGCTGCAAGAAAGGTGGGCGTTGATACTGGCATTTATTTCCTTACAATATGAACATGGTAAAAACACTCTTGGTTTACTTGTAAAATCATTATTACATTTTTAAAATGATCTTTTTTGAAAGACTATAACTGCATGCGTGGATTAAGAGAATTTCAGTGTAATCTTCTCAGATGTTTTATTCAATAAGCTATACTAAATAAAGTTACACATTTGAGCAGCTTAAAAATTTGAGCTTTTTCCCCATCCTAAACTTACTTACTTATTTCATGATTAATGTATTACTTAAGATTAAATGACCAATACAAAGAATAATAATTACAGCTCTAATCCAAGCCTTAGAAACATTCAG
>JAVQJX010088348.1:0-17604 GCA_036025115.1 Ambassis agassizii
ACACACACACACACACACACACACACACACACACACACACACACACACACACACACACACACACACACACACACACACACACACACACACACAGTGTTCTCACAGTCCGAACTCTGGGCAGAGGACGTCCAGCTCCTTCTGAGCCTCTTCATCCTGCAGAATAAACACAGAAACATATCAGTGACACAGAATATAAATAAACATTAAAAAACTGGAGTTTCCTGAAGATGTTTCGCCTCTAATCCAGACACTGATTATCTGCTAATCTGTGGGCGGCGCCACCTGAAACTCACTGAACTTGTTAACGATCCGTCCACCATGAAACGCTGTGTGAACGATCTATTGTTCAGTTGTTGATCAGATGTTTTGTGCCTAAATCAGCCACTTCATGGTATAAAAAGCTGCAGGAGTCAACATCAGGAGGGGCTGAAAATGCTTTAAAGCCTGGTTTATACTTCTCCATCACGTCAGCGTTCAGTACGTACGCAGCCCAGATTTCTACGTACAGGCCTGACGTGCACCTCCCAAAAATTCTACTACCCGTCGAGACGTAGTGGCAGCAGCCCTGTGATTGGTCGGCTTGGTAGCCGTAGAAACACCACTTCCACTATCAGACTAGTCTCTACTCTTAAAAATTAATCATGACTACGGACATGATTATGAACAAAAACACAGAAAACATAAGATCCTCTCTCTGTCTCCATTGGTCACTGAAACAGGAAGTGTCAGAAACTTTCATGATGTCATTCTATGAAATGAGGTGAAGCAGCGTGAACTAAAAGTGGAGTTAAACACACACAGCATGTTTTCTGCTGCGTTTACACCTGACGTTTCTCTGCACCTCTAAATGTTTGAAAATACGTCTGAAAGTGTGAGTTTTTTTCATCATTAACCACAAACAGACAGTTATTTAAACACTGTACCTCTTTGGAGGTGGTGCTCATTGAGCAGGCGGCTTCACACATCTTTCTGGCCTTTTCTGTCTGGCCCATGTCTCTGTAGCACTGCCAAAGAAAACAACACAAAACTGTCAAAGCAAAGTTCAGTCAGAACGTTTCAGCATCACAAACCCAAAGCGGAGCAGGACTGACCTTCACTAGGAACACATAGTTGAGTTTACTGTAAGCTGGCTGCAGCTCCTCCACCTGCAGGGAGACGAGACGCTTCTTAATCCACTTCACAGAGAATTATTTATATGAAAATATGCAGCAGACATTTCATGACTGAATAAAGAATCTGATGTGGACATAAACAAACATCAGTTCAATCCCATCTATGTGTCTCTCCTCCAGGTCAGGAGTAACATGTTGTAACAGGGATCAATCAAAAAGTCGCAGAAAATGTGAGGAAGCAAAAGATTTCTCTATGTAAACATCTGAAACACACATTAAGCCTCTTTAAACAGGCAGCTCGGGGGAGGAGGCTGTGCTTCTGTTAGTTTGCAGTGTTTTTGGTGCTGACACATCATCTGACAGCTGTTTGACACCAAGGTCTTTTTTTCATTTTACAGAACAGCTGGACAAAAAAAAAAAACCCAGGATGAGCAGTGGAGCTGAAAAGACTCCGGATACCTTCAGAAAATGATTCAGTGCTTCTTCAACTGTGGCAGTCGGAGGTTCTCCAAACAGATTGGCAGCGATTCTCCTCTCGATCCACGATAACTGAGCCACCTGCAACACAAACATCCACAAAGTGAAGGACAAGCGACCCCTCTGAGCAGCTTTAACAGCCACAACGGAAACAAAAAACCTCCTCACAGGAAACAGGTTAAGAATCATTTTTCATAACAATTGCTGCTAATTTCTTCTGAGTTCTCCTCTTATTTCTGCAGAGAATGATGATAATGGGCCGCGAGCAGGCGGGGTCAAACATGGAATGTTCCGTTCATCAGAGCAGCGTCTAATTGCAGGTGTAACGTTGCCGTGGCGTCATCGCAGCACCTTTCAAACCGCTGGCTGAATGCAAACAGTGGATCATTGTTGAACATGAACGCACCACAGACAGCCAATAAAACTCAATCCCTGCAAATATCAGGTGTTACAGCTCCATTCAATGTGCTCTGGTAGCCACTGTGTAGGTGAGTGTTATGTAATTTAGTCACAGCAATCTCTGTAATAGCTTCCTTCCTTTCAGGAAGTCTGTTTGACAATTTGGCACCAAGTTACACAATAAATCAGGATAAACAGCAGGAGCACGTCTGTGTCACATACTGTTTAAAAACTGTCAGAAACAGACATGATGGGTCATAGAAACAATCACAAGCTGCATCAAAAACAACAACAACAGCCGCCTCTCTTGAAGGAACACGAGGCGAACAGAAACAGGATGAAATTATCTCCCGGGTACAATCTGATTTGAAGCTAACAATGGCTGGTGTTAACCTCCCATAGCGCTCTCTGTGAATAATATCGCAGAGGGGAAAAACAAACTTAAACAGCGGGACTGAATGAGGGGAAAACGTGGGTGGGTTAGCACAGGGAGAGGACATGCCAGCCTCTATAAATGAGTGTGGAGAGATTGCAGAGATAGACACTGTGTTGTAAAGAGGTGGAGGTGACGGAAGGGAAGGGGGAAGGGGGGGGGGGGTCACGTACGGTGTAACACCAGCGTCCCAGCAGGTAGTAGGATAAGGGGTCCTGCGGCTTCAGCTCGATGGCTTTTTCCAGATGTTCCTGTGAGGCAGACAGACAGACAGACACTGTTGATTCATGGCATGGCTGCTGTTTCCACTGCCTTCTGTTCTGACCTGATCTGTCCTGCTTCACCAACCCACAAGTATTTCACAAACACCTCTCACACACACGCGATCTCACCGAGCCACCACACACACTCCGGGCTGTCACGCACACCCTCCCTCATTCTTTTCCTTTCTCCTCTCTGATGAGTTTTGTTTCATATCTTCTCTCTCGCTCTCTCTCTCTCTTTCACCTGTCAACTTTTGAAGCTACACAGTGTTTAGGGGAGGCTGCTGACAGAAGATAAAACACTACGTGCTGTTCCACACTCCATCTTATGCAACTGAATGGCTGCAGGAGTGGCTTACAGGCTTAAGTGATATGAGTAGCCATTCCCCTTAAAAGTCTTATGGAAGAAGACACTGCTGCACAACTGTGCGTTTACCTTAAAGACGTATCCGTTCTTTATCTTGTTAGCTACTGTGTCATATTCTGTCATGATCCCACAAAGGATGGCAAACCTGTGGAGAGACACAAATACACAGACATCAGCTGAAGGACTTGTCTACAGCTGTGTAATGATGTGCAGAAACAAACGGAGTAAGAAAAAGTCCCAGTGAGCTGGACTGGGATGCATGTTGGTGCTACTAGAACAGATATTTAACAGCATCACTTTCTGTGGTTACAGATGACTGTTCAGATCTGAGAGCAGACAGACAGACAGACAGACTGTGGGCATCTGAGCGCAGGCAAAGTGCAGATAGAGAGGAATTCCTGGCCTGAAAGGAGCGATACCGTCGATAAGATCTCATGATTCTGCTGTAAAACTCCAGACTGATGTTCAACCTGTCATTAATTAGTCCACGGAGCAGGTGGAGGGGAAACAAAGGGGATGTTTAAGTCAGCATGACGCTGAAGGGTTTGGAGAGGAGAGGAGACAGCTGATCAAAGGTTTTAATCCTGCTGGTACTCTGTCAAACAGCGCCGAGTGACACAAACACCTTTTCATACGAGGGATCAGCGGGCACAGAGGAGCTGCTGATGGTGGGTGGGTGGACTCTGGGACTGTGTGCTGAGGTGTGTGTGGAAGGAAGCTTTCTGGTAGTGAGCAGTGTTATCGTCTGCGTGTAATTACTACTATTTTTGGCAACTAAAAATGATCAACTATCAAATCAACTGCTTAGAAAATGGAAGATAAGACGATTACCGACCACAAACGTTACTGTGAAAAGCAAACAACAGGAAGATGAACTGTGTGCTGATGTTTGTTTTCTTAAGGTGCACCCACGCTGCCGCTGGTTGGCGCTCAATGAGTGGAGCTCCACAACATCAGAGGAGCAGAGAGATGCTATCAGTGTGCAGTTGTGCTGCCTGGCTTCCAATGAAAACACACTGTTGGATGTAACTATATCATCGCTGATTAAGTGTCTGCTGAGAGGAAACAGAGCAGGGAGGCTCCACAGTGTATCAGCATATTCATCTGACTGTTGGCTAACAGAGTTTGTCACATCTGACTGCACGTTGAATGAAAAGTCAGGACAAAATTGGCTCGACTAGACAGCTAAAGGTGTTTTAGCCAGTTTAATAGCAGTGTCTCCTGAGTTTCTGTCTGGTGCCACCATGAGGAGAGGAGGAGAACTGTCTGCATAACACCATCAGCAGGGCACAAAAAGAACCAGCAAAACTCCTCAGCAAAAATTAGCATTTAGCATGAAGCTAATGCTGTAAGAGAACCATTAGCTGTTTTTTTTTTATTTATTCCCACCATCAATATAAAAGTTAATAAAATGCCAATGATCTGATCACATCACAGTTAACATTGTGCAATTAAGCGCAGCAATGCAAAATAAACAATAACACACTGGTTTCATTATAAAAACAGAGGCAGTCATCAATCCAGACTTGACGAAAAACTAACAAGCTCAGCTAACTACAATTACTCCCCACAGTAGTTATGCTAACCATTCAGTCATTCCTCTCTTTGTGGAGCATGTTGTAATATGCTGATGTGATTAAAAGGTAATAAATCTAAGCAGTGGTGAGATGAAGAGACCAACCAGAACAGCATACCACAGTGGAATAGTAATCATAATTGAGATCAAGCATTGCCTTGGCATTTTTCTTTGTGTTCTTCCTACTGATTGGCTCATGCTAACATTATTCAGCATGTAGCAATTGTTACAAAGTGTGTCTAAAGCAGCTCATGATGGTGTTGACTCCTCGCAGCACCTGGATTCTGATGTAAAGTGAGCAGATCTTTTAAACATTTAAAAGTGCTGTTTTTGCTGTTATGCAACGTCTCTATTGTCACTGTGTGAAAGATAAAAGAGGCGGAGAGAAGTGAGGGGATGGAGCGAATGAGGAGCTGACATGTGAAGGTGTGGAGGGGTGTGTCTGGCCTCGGGGGCCTTCCCGCTGCTGTTTATCCTGTCCTCTGTTCTGTGAATTGAAATACTATCTCTCCTCGACTGTCTAAGGCAAGAAAAAGGAAATATCAAAAGAGGGGGTGGCAGAAAAACATGACAGGTGAGGAAGAGAAGAGGACGGAGCACTTAAATTGCGCAAGGTTAGTCTGTGTTTTAACTCAATGAAATCCCCTACTCTACTGGGCAAAAACAAAAGGCCCAAAGACTCAGCTGCTTGGAGGAAATCTGAACATCTGAACATAGAGAGCTCATTCAGAGAGCAGGACTCCAGGCTAAAACACAGGAGGATGAGCTCACAGTTTGCACACTTAAACACCACTAAATGAGCTGATGTGTGTGTTTTCTTTGCGGCTGAGGCACGTGTTTGAAATTTAAAGTTGTCTTTGCAGAGGTCAAACGGACTCCATCCACCATCCGCTGCCCCTCCTCTGACCGTCACAGCCACAGTCCCCCCCCCCTCTGCTTAATCCGTGGGCCTTTGTATGATCAGCGAGGCCCTGCAGTCAGGGATTTACACAGGCTGAATTCACACAGCGGGCTCATTCAAAACGCACCTAAAGCCTGCAATGCAAGACAGATTACACCAACGGGCTTCATACTCACTGTCACGAAACCCCCACCAGTGCTTTCCTTTGGTTTACTAAAAAGCTGAGCAGCACACACACTGATGGAGGGAGAGAGGTTCTAAATGTCCGTACACACTAAGTATCCACAGCACATCCTCAGAGGTGACTTCAAACGAGTCCTGATCCACCTCCTCTCCTGGGCAAAGTACAGAGATTTGGTGTATGACAGAGTGGGAAAGTATGCGTAATCTCCTGAGAAGTGATGACTGTTACACGAACATCACATTCATTCATCACTTTAAGGTCTTCAAAAAGTCAAAGTACAAGGCTCAGCTTCTTCTTTTTTTTTCCGCCGTGTAAGTTCACCAATGTCTTAGCTGCACATCAACAGCTTTCAATAGGGGAGGTTTTGGGGTTATTTAGTATAATCCCAGCTTCTATGAAAACAGTCTGACATCTTTCATCATGGTCTTCATCATGTCATAATAAAAACAAACAGAGCGACATGGGGTTTTGCAGCCTGCACTGTTGCATATTAAAAACACAACATGCACAGCGTGGATCAGGGAGTCAGCAGTGACGAACGTCTGCCGTGATGAAGCACCTCTTACCTGCAGTATGCTCACACATTTTAGCTCCTGTTCATGCTTCACTTGCTCTCTAATGTTTCTAAGAAGACTTTTCTCATTCACAACAAATAAACAAAGCCAGCATAATGGCGCCTCGCTGCATGCTTGTGTTTGTGTGGTACAATCAGAGGTGTGCCTTGTTTCATTGTTTCATGCAGTGGTTGATTTGCTGCTGGCTCAAGAGACAAAAATAAAAACACGCACAGCTGCACCTCTTTTCACAAACATCAGTGTGTAATAAATGACTATTTGTTGCACATTATTCGGAGGATGAGGCTGAGACTGAGCAGTTTCATAGAGACTAACCTGCTATGCGAGCTGCAGCTGCAGCAGAGCAGGTTTGTTAAGACACTCTTCCTCTCCAAACCTGCTCAGCTGTCACTCACAGGTCAAAGGAGTTTACAAAGTCTGGATATAAAGTTCCTCCAAATAAAACGACATGACATCAAATCCTTTATATTATGCATTGTTGCCTTATAAAGTGAGCATTATTTCACAGTCAATGGAAAGGTTCATTCACTGTTGTTATATAAAGAAGCAGTTTCAGTGGCAGCATGTCTAAACAACATCTGCCAATTTGTGACGAGCTGGGCGGCATTCAGGAAAACAGGTGACAAGTTTTTCTCACGGCATCGGTACACTAAGTAAACAGTTACCTCAGACATAAACTTCCTTGCAACACTGCCTGGCACCGTCCCCAGTCCCTGCCTCCTCCCTTCACAAAGTGCAGCTTTACCTACTTTGCCTTCTCCATTCAACTTAGACAACGTTTTTTTTTTTTGCTTGGGTTTAAGAATCTTACAAATTCCATTAGTGGATATAGGATTAAGCATTAAGCTTTTTTAAAGCTGTTGCTCTTAATTAACTAAACAAACACGGCCTTCTATTTCACTTGTCGTCTCTAGTGCTGCGGTATGTGCATGAGCTAATGCTAATTATTCCCTAACGAACAGGCCCGCTGGCCCCAGCAGCCAGCTTTTTGGTCCGTTCCCACCAGAAAGCTTCTCGTGTGTGTGTACAGAAAATTACCACATGATCTCAATTACACAGGACACCAATTCATGGAAGGTAATTAACTGTAACAAATACATTCAATGGGGGAATGATTAGTATAACATAAGCAAGCAAACGTGATGCATACTAATTATTGTATGGAACCGAATGACGAAAAAGTGCGAGCTGATCTGAAGAGCTGCATCTCGTGCAATCTGCACGTCTCTCCAAGTTCCAGCCGTGGATTCCGTGTATGATCATGTTTTGACATGAGCAGTGTTTCAGACAGAGGAATGCATCGAGGGCCTGCACAAATACAACCGGGACTCATGCCATCAGGCCCACTCTGCACAGCTAATTAAAAGCTTTGTGTGTGTGTGTGTGTGTGTGTGTGATGGCAGGACAGGAGAGGCTCTACTTTGACTGCTAAAGTTCGTCACTGTTAGGACTCGAACAATAAAGAGAGACAGGAGCACAGACAAAGCCTGATCACACACTGCTGTAAATAGCAAATCATACAGGAAGAGCCACTGTTCTAACTGAGGTTCAATTAATCACATGTTAACTGTCTAAGCCATGTTAACCCAGACCACGTTTACATTCCTGAAGCTGGATGTGATGCTATCAGGAGGATGAGGGGGTGACCTGAGGGACGAGATGTCTGCAGCGCATGCACAGAGCTCTTTCACTTTACATATTACACTCTGTAATTGTGGGAGATGTTTCTCTCTTGTTTTGTGAAGAGCTGCTTACATCAAACATCCATCCAAACACACTGCTGCAGGGGTAAACCCATCAACAAGACATCAGCACCTCTCATCTGGGGAAAGTACCCGTTTTTCTTTATGTTTTCATTCCATCACACAGAATTTACTTCAAAAATGTAACTGGATTACAATTCAACTGTAAGTGACTTGGGGCTTAGTGATGGCGTGTTGATTGGTGTGCTTTTGAAACATTAAGTAAGAAAGATTTGAAATGATGACACGAGGAAGGAAGCTCAAACTTACCATTGATGACTTTCAGCACATGTAGGATTCAAGGTCACCGCCTCCTCGCCGACTTGCTTTCCTAAGAGGAAAGTAAAAATAGAAAAGAGATAAAGATCCAACACACACTCGGCACCCGGACATTCCTGTTCACATGACAAAAAAAGAGCGCACGGATTAGTAGAATAAGAGGGTGTGTTGACAAACACCACAGGGTGCTCAGAAAATAACCGCGCTATGACACCCCTTGTGGTCAGCGGATTGCGGTGCAGTCAATTTAAAGGATTCACATTTTCATTTCACACATTCTTGTTTTGTTACACAACCGTAGCAGCATAAATGTTTCACACCAGAAGAGTCGCTGGTCCCATCTTTAATAAACATCTCATCCAAAACAAATTGATACGCCTCTGTCCACACCTAAACACAACACCACCTAGTGGCTGCAGGAAGTGTACGTTACAGCGAGTGTCATCTGTGATGGTAGGCTGTTGGTAGCTACACTACTATTCATCTACTTTTGGAGTCACTTGGTCATATGATGCCATTACAAAAAAAATCCATCCAAGAGAATGCAAAAATCGCAATTTAATAAAACTTTTGATATAAAAAAGCAGAGACTCGTCTAATTTGTCTCTTATAAGACTACAATTGTTCTTCTTTTGATGTCATTTGGTCAAACGGCAAAAACATAAACAGGAGTTTGTTAGAACTTTCGCTAAATGCGCAAAATTTTTCAGTTCATGTAGTATATGTGTAGGGAATTTCAGACAAATGTGGATCTGGGTCTCATTCTAGGGGGCGCTGTTATACCTCTTGGCGATGCTTTCAAAGTGGCAGAAGAAAAACCAAACTGACAAGAGGGATGATAACTTCTTTGGGTCATGTTCATGTTCACTGCTCTTCATTTCTAGTGAAATATAATCCAGGAAGTGAGCTCAGTTTTAAATCCTCCCGTCTCATTCCACTGCTCTATTAATATCTGAACAAATGTTAAATATGATGCCCTGCTGCTTTAAATATTCATATCTTTTACACAGCAGGAGCACATTGATGAGGAAGGATGAGCGAGAAAAAAAAGAACAGGTCAATCCAGTCTGAACAATCACAGAAAAACAGAAAAGTCATCATGAAGTGGTCAATAAGACTCAATGTGACACTTCTATTGTTTGTTGAGGCCTGTGTTTGTTATCGTGCTTCAGGGAAACAGTGAACATATGAGTCAATTCAGGCATGAAACACCAGACAACTCCACTGATCTGATGTTTTCCAGATGAGACACTGAGGTTTGAGGTTGCATCTCACATCCAGAGTGGGATGATGGAACAATGAGGCATGAAACAATGTTTATTAAATTACCCGTCTGTGCATAGGTCTTCTTCTCCTCCAGAGTGGAGCTGATGTCATGAAGGTCGCAGTACGCTCGAGTTAGCCGCCAAAGGAATGAAGAGTTCTGTCCAAACTGGAGGAACACGTGTTAAGAGGCTGTAGGCTCGCACAAACATTTATAAACACAATGTATACACACACACACACACCTCCTCTCTCTGATCCAGGAGGATGTTTAGACTTTCCATTTTGTCAGACTCGCCGCCCTGGTGTAAACGGTCAACCTTCTCCAGGAGGACAGTTAGTTTGTCCGCAGGTTGTTCTTCAGCAGCTTGTGCTTCATCACTTAACTCTTCTTCCTCTGAGTCTGTCAGCGCAGTCATGTACCTGAAAGCAGAAAGAAATGATAAAAGACCGTATCCGTCCTGCAACAAGTACAGTTAGCCCTCATGGAAGTGCCGTGACACAGACAGATGCCTGCTGTCACACCGTCTTCTCCTTGTGAGGTGGATCAGATCAATCTCGTCATAATGAGCTCTTTTATGAGCCAAAAACAAAAATCAATCCTCAGCGCCTGCTTACACTCCAACAGCACCGGGTTTGTTTACATAAATGGGTCACTTTAATAGTTTATAAATACAGGCTGCTAAGAAGCGTCTAAATGTGGACACCTGAAGGCTTTTCCATAAACACAAGCAGACTTCATAGGGTGAGGCACGCAACACACACATTAGATGTTTTATGGAACTCTTTCAACCACTGTGAGCATGCTCCGACACCCTAAGCTAACACTTAAAGAGGCAGGGGCAGAACACAGCTACATTAACGGTACAGGTAGAAATGAAAAGCACAAAATATGAAAAGCCGCTATTAAGTGTTGGCAGCGGCTGCATGTGCGTCATCAGTGGTTAAAAGAATATTTTGGGCTGTGAGCCATGGTTCTGAAGGGATGTGTCAGTGCGGGCCACAGACAGAAACACCATGGACCAAACAGGTGCCCTGTGCCAGAGGCTGCTCACCAGCTCCACCCCATAACACAGAAACACACCTTCAGCTGTGATTACAGGAGTAACATGAGGCCTTCTGAGCTGCACAGATTCAATCAAAGACAGAACAAGTAGATCAAAGGAATCAGAGAGCGCTGCGGCATCAAAGAACACACGATGGTGTGTGTGCAGGGTCTGTACTCCAACAGGACGTACAAAACAAAAAAAAAAAATTACAAATATGCTTCACAAGCAGCAAAAGACGGGAGGTGTAACCACGGTAACCAAGACTTTCGACGGACAAGGCCGATAGCGGCGTGGCTTTTGTAGACTGTTCAAGTTCTCATGGTGCACTGCTGCTGTCGCTTGGCAACCTGCGGCTAATGTTTACAATCAAAATGTCGATTTCTGTTTATTCTCTTGTCGCACAACAGTGATGCAATCAGACAACAAAGGATTCCTGAAGGAACATGTTTTCTAAAACTACCTCTGTGAAATAACTGTAATATTCTATGCCTTAAAATTCAAATTAACAGAGAGAATGAGAAATGTGCTTATAACAGGATGAAAAGGCAAAAGTCCATCCTCCCAAAATACCTCTGCTACAGTCTTTGGCTGGCTTTGGATGCTCAGTTAATCTTTATATTTGTAAAAAGATTGAGTAATGGCTTCAAAGGGTTCATTATTCATGAACACAAAGTTCTTCAAGATGACATTTTACATGGTATCATGACATGCTTGTGATTTCATTCACATCCAGAAGCTTAGCAGGAAATGCATAAATATAAATCTTTGTAATTGTAAGACAAACCAGACTTCGGAGTATCTTTATTTTAATCTCTCTGTTTTTAAACTGTCATTTTAGGATCGTGTGCCAAAGCCTGCCAACAATCTCTCCGTCTGCACTAACCCCTGAGTAAACCCTAAAACCTGCAGGCACGGCTCAAATCGTTTATTAGCCAATACAAAAAAATCTGAATGGGTGTGCTTTTGTGTTGACTGTTTTGTCGGGTTGCACCATTTTAAAGCAAAATGGAAAGCTTGCATTTACTGTCATGCTTGTGACATTATTGGACTTGTGTCATTCATTCATTCACTTATTCATTCATCCTTTTTTTTCTGTCTTTTATTCATTCAGCAGTCCGGCTTCGCTCCCTCCCTCCCTGCAGTTATTTACTCAGCGGAGCTGGAGCGACAGGCAGCAGAGTACTGAGTGATCAGCGAATTCCTGTCACGCCATTCCACGGCTCATGAATCACTTGAGTTGAAAGAAAAAAGAAGCTAAGGATCTATTTGTATTACTAGGTGTTTATTTAATGCACACCTTGTAATGTGACAGTGGCACAGCGCCGAGTGTGTCCTCATGAGACTCAGCCACCCATCCCCACATAGAGAGGAGCCTCAAAAATATCTTCTACTACTAATACTTCTATTATTGTTGCTGAATAGTGCAGCTCAATTCATTGGACTCCAAAGCCATGAGCTGAATAAAACCATAACAAATGACTTCTTTTTTTTAGGATGATGGATTACATTCTAAATACAATAGAAAGGCTGTTGAGTCTGTCACCATATCTGCATATAAATGTGTTCTTTTTCTGACGTTTGGTTTATTTAATGGCATATTAAGCGGTTTATTCTGCAGGAAAAACAATTAATGTTGTACATTTTTAAGAAAAAAATGCTTCTTGCTCATAATAAAAATGATTGTGACACATCAGCTAAATCCATCAGGTTGAGTCAGAGTCAGGAAAGCAGACGTTTGTATAAATTAAGGAGCCTTTTCTTTGTATTCAATAAGACACAGAGTTGCTTGTAACACTCTACTGTGGATGTAAAGTTAAAGGCTGAGAGGCTTCGTTTTCAACAGGCTGTGCGCTCACTAGGGGAGATCAAGCATTCAGTAAACACACCCCAAGGGGAAATGAAGGGATCTCTCATTAGAGCTTAGCAATAACAGTCACTGCGGTTACCCCATTCAAAACAAACCCAAGTTACCATCCCAACATCAACCGGGCAGTGGAACACGCAGCCCAGCTTATTCAAAGTCTACTGACAGGAGCAATGAAAGGCTGCTCTGCAACAATGGCCGAGCAGCTGGAGAGAGTCCAGTTATTTATCCTCTACCCCCCCAAAGGGACTCTGAGCTGACAGCAGCTTTCTCACCATGTTGTGTTGTGGTGAGCAATATAGATGGAAAGAAAAAAACCTGGGGTGAGAAATAACCTGTCACTCATTTCTCACAGAAACAAAGTGACATTACAAGTCATTAATGAATGCAGTAATTCATCCTGCGGCTTTGTGTCGTCACAAACCATAAATAACACTTCTGGCAAAATGCCGTTCCAAAAATAGCAAAAGGGAGAAACACGCGGGGTTTTACAAAGCTGTATACAAATGATCTGCCAATGAACACATGTAAACAGACAGGTTCACTTCAGGACAAAAGACTGTTTAAGTAAAAGGAAAAGTTCTGCCCTGTGATTCACTGCTGTACTGACTGATATCTGATCAGGGCTGATCAGGTACTAACAGAGGCTTTTTGTCACTGATATGAAGTCTGGAAAATTTTAAAGAGTGACGGGAAGAGACTGGATCTTCAGAACAAAATACCTCAAACATGTGACAGTCTGAGCCTCACTGACCTGAGCTGGAGACTGTTAAATGTTACACTGAGGAAAACTTCCTGTTTAGGATAAGTTGCTGCTCTTATATATGTGCAGATAATATTTATATTCATAATTTTATTCTACAAAATTCAGTTTCCAGACTGGGATGTGTCGGGCTGCATAGGATCCTTCACTAACAAAGGAAGGATGTATTTGACATGAGGCATCCTTGTTGCACTCTAACAACACAATAGTTCTACTGATGCATCGAAAGGAAAATTGTTGCAATGGTTAGTTCAAAATATTTCCATACAATTACTAGATTTCTACAGAGTAATCGAATTAAGTGAAAAAAACAGAAAGTCCTGAACATGACTGGGAGATGTGGGTGGTCAGGGTTGACAGATATGGGTCAGAGCCAGGCCGGGGTGACTGGGGACACATGGGACGTGACGGTGTACACTCACTCTACTCGTAAAGTCAATATGAGTGTTTGTTTGGATAAAAGCTTTTCAGTGAAGAATGAATCTGAGGATACAGACAGCTGCATGAACATCTGCATGACGTCACACAGGGAAGTTAGACTAAAGCTTTTAATCACAACAGACAATGAGCTCCTTTTTTTCTAAACATTTCTGTGTGTTGATCAGGCTTGCCCGTCCCCCCTAAACAAAACTCCTGCTTAAATCAACAACTATCCAATGTCATAAATGCTGTTTTTTTCCCCTAGAAAAACAAAAAAAAGCGGTCAGGTCCTTGAGCTACAGCAAAGACATGTGAATAAACTCAGTGGGAACTGTTCAAGGAATTACATGTTCCTACAAGACACCCTGAAATGAGGCCTCTGACAGCTTGGCACACAGACGGCATGACTGATGGGTCTCTTAACCTGCAGAAAGGTAGCTCTGAGGAAGTCATTGTGACACATGAGTGAATGGAGTCAACAGCTGGGGATTTTCAACCCTGAACCTTGTTATGATTGATGCTACCTTCAAAAAATCTGACATTATATGACAGGAGTTGTCTGCTGTTTGTGCACATTTCTGCAGAAATAACAGACAGGTTGGGACTGCAGCTTTGCCAACACTGGTCACACTTGAAATATCTTCATAAATATACATGACAACGTTGATTCATAAACATAACAATTAGCAAACGCAATTATGCAACAAGAAAAACACTCTACCACAGATGTTAGAAACCATTAAGTTGCAGAAAGTTATCACCTCCAGGAAGATATAATAACAACACGCCATTGCCTCTGCTGCACATCTGCTGGAGGACGCCATGATGATACTTGCACGACGCCCCCTGTTGGAAATCTGCTTCCAAACCATTTATTTAGAAAAAGTCAAATAAATTCAATCTTTGTTTACGTGCTGACTCTAGCCGTTTCCAACAAACTAATGCACTAATCTTGATAATCTGAAATGTGTTATTAAAGCTTTGGATTTCAACAAACTTTTAATGCCTTTTATCCAACTCTTAGCATCAGGCCTCTTATGGAGATATCATATATGGAGACATTGTGATCCAAACGCTTTCAAGAAAGATGAAGAGAATGAATGTGAGGATTAAGGATGTTAACCGGCTCCTGAAGGGGAGCGCTGCACACAGCCTGAGGAACTGGAATTTCTTCACTGCCCTATAACCCCCCCACACACACCCTCCGCTCATACAAATAACAGAGCGGCAGGAAAGGCTCTTTAATTATGGGAGGTGTGTGCGTGTGATGTGATTTCTTTTAAAGCACAATAATCCCAACTGTAATTAGGAGCATTTGATGCGGCCGACGAATGTCACTCAAAACCTGTGAACCGTATCTGCTAGAGGGCAGTCTTACACCTCCACCAGCCAATCAGCACGGTGGATGTAACATAAGCAGACGCAGCTTGACCTGAAATGTTGAACCATCATGAAAGATATGGTGTTACTACCTGTCTTTGAACTGTTCTTGCTTTTCTTGCCAACAAACTTGCATGACCTGGAACCATTTTAGAGTAATAGAAGTACTGCACTGTATCATTCCGGGCAAGGAACAGATCAGATAACACTTACTGCTGGAAAAAAAATGATGTAAAGAGAGGTGAGAAGTTTCACATAACTAATAATACGTGCCTTTCCTCAAAAAACATAAACTCACTGGACACAGGCCTTGCGTGGAATGTGATTCACAGAAGACACAAAACAAACACTGATTAATTATCAGTGTGCTGCCTGCTCAGTCGGCCTATTTCTGTTGTTAATGGTTGCTCAGAGGCAACTGATTAATCACTGAGAGGGCAGTAACAGAGCTGGTGGGAGTCATACAGCTTTCATCTAAGGATAAATGCACACCTAGATGAGAATACAGCTGCACCCGATGCTGTGACAGCATTTTTGGCATTTCACATGGTCTGCTTCCTACATAAATGAAGTCAATCCAGGTTAAGTAGCTGAATGACAGATGGAAACATCCATCCAAACAGGTCCATGTGCTAAAATATCCATTACCAAGTATCAATTCTTTGACTAACAGCCCAGGTTTGAGAGAGTTTGCGTGTCAAGAATGTAACGAGTCATGTCCAAAACAAACTGCTGAAAATATTAAGACCCAAGAATTAATCATCATGATTTAACTGTTGATTTTTGTTTTTATAAGTTTTTTTTTGGAAATGGTAGCCCATTCAAAAGAAACACATCTGTTGTTTATGTTATTGAAGGCTGGCAACAGTTCAAGGCATTTGGCTGGGGGTGGAGGTGGATGAATGGGCATGCGGTACTTGATTAGTCTGCTGTTCACTGAAGCACCTGAGGCAAATGTTCATACTGTCAGAAGTATAATTTAGAGCATAAAACAAGCAAGCGAGTTTAACTGGTAAAGTAGGAGAGCCAAAAACGTTTTTAACACACATACTGATAAACAGATAAGAATGCTAAAGTGGAAATAAAGCTGAAATTAATTTACCTTTCACCACCTGTGGAGATATTTATCTCCTATTTCTTTTTCTTTTGTTAATACAAAATGACTGCTGCCAGATGAAATAATATGGCTGAAGCAGATGATTAAAACAAACAAAAGATGTTGGGTCCTATCAGCATTTATACAATGAAATGTAAAGTTTGCAATCTGGAAGTTTTTAAAAGGTACGCAGGGAGATATTTAGAACTAATTTAAAATAATTTACACCAACAGCTGCTGAGCTGTTATATGCTGAGCTCATGAACTGCAGCTGAGTGTTGTTAAACAGTGGAGTCTACTGGACAAACTGTGTAATGATGACACAGACTAACATCAAGATGAACCCTTACTAAACAAATAGGCAATTATTACACAAAATGGGCATATACGAGTGAAAATGTAATTTCCCCTAGGGGATCAAATAAAGTATATTTCATAATGTTAGGCATCACGGACACAAACCCACATCCCAGTACAACACAGGGTTATTCTCTCTACACTCCTCCTCTATTATCTTTAGACTCTCTAAATAGAGAAAGGCCGGGGTCCCTTATTACATCTGACTGTGTTCAATGGTCGACATAAAATATAAATTTGCATTGCAATGAGAAGCCTTCCTTATTGTTAAACCAAACAAAGGAGCCTCTAGTCCCTCTCCTGGGATAGGGTGCCCAGAGGGGGTCTCACTGTGTTTACAATTAGAGGATTTAGTTGTTAGGGAGTCAGAAATAGAGCTGCCAGCGTGAACTCACCCTCCCTCGCTCTCTGCTTCCTCTGAGCTGCGGCCTCCAGGTCTGGGCCCAGGTGCGGCCAGTGAAACCCTTTTCCTTCGTGTTGGTGTGGTCCTATGGCGTGTTTCATCACGAGACATCAACTCCTCTATGACATGGTCCGGCAGTGTTGGCAGAGAACTCTTCAAAGCCTTCATCTCATCCTTCAGCTCAGACACACACTTGATAAGGGCTTCGAGACGCTCCAGCACCTCAACCTGCCCCGCAGGCTGACCATGACCATCCACCAACATCACGGCAGACCCTGGTTGACCAATGCGGTTAAGGTGGATCCCTGGTACAGACTGTGATCTGGATCTCTGTCTGGATGTATAATTCTGGTAGCAGACCACTGCCAAGCTGATTCCAGCCACACCAGCTAACGCTCCGAGCGCCAGCACTTTGCCGTCTGCGTGGGTCATCCTGCAGTCCTGCAGAGAATCCAAGAAGAAGAAAATGTTGCTAATGTGTACCGAGATATAAAGTTCATACATGATACAAACAAACAAAGCAGATAATATAAAGCTCCAGATCCACATTAAGGCCCACAGTAACTGAAACTAGCTTTAGTACAGACTCTAATCTGCAACTTAAGCAGAACAGCGACAAATCATTCACTTATTTATTGAATATCCATCTTAACACTAACGTTTTTATTTGTATTAGGTGTTCAACAAAGTCTCACTTATTG
>JAVQJX010088349.1:0-10231 GCA_036025115.1 Ambassis agassizii
TGATTGTGATTGGATAATGAGGATCCAATTAGTAACCAGCATTACTGACATCATTCAATTACAGGATATTTATTGGTTTAGAGACAGAAATATGTCATGTCCATTCCAATGGACGCAGGGTCCGAAGGGGAGGTGAATAAAAGGAAAATAAACACAGTTTTAGTAACATTTTACTTCACTTTGTTTCAATCAATGTGTTGTGTAGCTTATGGATAAAAACAACAACAACTCATCTGATATCAGCCTCAGCTTCATTTTTGTCAGATAAGACAAAATGGAGACACCCTGCTTTTGTTCCTCTGCTGGCTGATTCTGCTCATGTAGGATGGAAAAAAAAACTGCCTGAGCAGCGATTTAAAGATGGAGTGAGGATGTGTTTGTAGAAAGAAGAGGAAACAGAAGGCGGAGGACGGACGGACGGATGGAGAAGTTAATGGGTGGAGGGCCGTTTTATCCTGAGAGAGAAGTCTAAATTCAGCAGGGAGCCGGCAGAAGGACAGACCCGGCCTCCATCCTGCCAAACACACACAGAACACACACCTGAAACACACCAATGTGCAGGATGCATGCAGTTTGTTTGTGTGTGTGTGTGTTGGCAGAGGCTGGAGGCTGGCAGATGGTCAGAGCCCGTTCTCTCTCCCCCGTGGCTCCGTCATCTCTCTCACTCACCCTCCCTCCAGCTCCACCTCCAGGGGGCTCTGTGCCCGTGTTAAGCCCCACCAGAACACCCTCCAGCTGGGCACAGACCTCCACCACCACCACCAACTCCTGCCTGGAGCTGAACTCATTTTTGGGTCTGTTATTTATTTTTGATTATTTGTACATGGATTGGAGGTTAATGTGGTCTATTAAACAGTGTGGATGCTTCACATATCCACAGGCAGCACAGATCTGTTGTCTCCTCCTGTTACATCTGATTCTCAGTGTCGTCTTAGATTTTCATTCTCACCGCTGAGCTCAGAGCTGAAAGGAGCTCAAGTGTCACATTCAGCTGTTTACAGGAACATTTTGATTGGAATTACACCCACAGATTTCTGCTGAATTATAATTAGATTTTAGATTAGAATGGCCTCACTCATTCTAACTCACAGTACACAGACACACACTGTACTCACACACACCAGCCTAAGGTGGTATATTTAGATGGACATAAACAGCCAGAACAAAGAGGCTCATGTGAATGTGTAATGATGTTTACAGACGGTCACAGTGAAAACAACCACAGAGAGAAAAGTTTACCCCCAAACAACTCAATTATTGTGTGTGACAGCAGCTGATCAGCGGGGTGAGGAGGAGGTTAATGACACTTTCATTTAAGAAAAACAAAACACAGGGACGTTGCATTGGTGTTAGTCCTTTTTTCAACACGTTTCCATCAGGAAGACATTAAGGCTGCATTAATGTAACCGTGTTTGACTGACTGATGTCAGCCACCAATCAGAAGAGAGCCAGAGAACCACGTCAGAGCGCGTTTGGCGTCAGTCTGAGGTGAGCTGTTTGCTGGCTGATTTCCTGGCTGACTGATGGTGTTTTGAATGACTGATGAGGCTGAGTGTGTCCCTGAGGTGACAGGCTCAGTATCCTGTCACAGCCGCCGCCTCTTCTTTTTCTTTCTGATGTCATCTTATTTCCTGTTGCCCTTCGAGCCTTTGTCTTTTTTAACTCCTCGTCACTCGTGTGTACCTCTGCTTCACAACTTTCTGCTCACTTTTTTCTCACCGCCTTCACACAGACTTTGTTTTGTGGATATCCCATGCACTAAAATGTACGCACAGTATACGAGAGAGCAAAGAAAAGCTGACGCTCGGTGCAGATCAGTTGCAAAAACTCAGAGATATTTTACAAAGTGAATCTGGTCTGTAAAAAAGGCTCCTTCATTGTGATAGACTAGATTTTTCTAATGTAAGTCATTCTCAAACAAAACAGTGCGTCCTCACCAGAAAAACAGAGCAACAGAAACAGTGAGCATAAGGACGGGGACAGAGACGGGGAAACGTCAGCCTATAAGAGCGTTTTCTCATTAAGAGCGTTTTCTCATGAGGACATTTTGGACACAACAGGTCAAGGACACAGACTGCAAAAGACCCAGATGAAAGGTGCCCGTAAATAAATGCGCTTTCTATTATCTCTTTCCTTTACTACAGAGAGGATAGAGCAAACTATAAATCTGAGGTCATCTCTGTCAGAGTGGGTTCGTTTTTATAACTGCTCTGTGGAAATCCATCACGCACCTCCTGCAGCTCCACAGGGTGGGTGGTCGACAGAGAGAGGCAGAGAACCTCAGAGAGAGAGAGAGAGAGGTGATGAATCACAGAGGAAGGTCTCCTCTGAAATATGTGGCTCTAAATCAAACTGTTAAACTCCAACACGACAAAAGAGGAACAGTGTGGAGATATATGAGAGGAAGAAAGAGACACAGAGGATAGTGACTCTGTTATTAGATCCATGTTAAGTTAAAGCACAGACGCTGCTGTTTGGTGGGCGTTTAGCTGAACACATTAAAGATAAAGAGCTGTGCTAAAGAATTAATCCAAATGTAGAAGCCAGTCAGTCAAAGGACCGAAGAGACATTTGTTCTTGTAGGGCGCAGAAGAAAAAATCCTCAGAGTTTTTGCTGAGAGTCCCATCTGTTACATCATATAATGACCGTTTATTTAGGTTTCCATCCAACAGACAACACCCACAGAGGCCGAGGCCGACCGGCTGAGACAGACATGGATACAAGTTCCACTAACACACAGCACGGGGGGTTAAAATAGCCAGAATTTAATGGTGATAAGTCAGGAGACGGCCTCAGCTAATGAGGAACTCAAGGCTGAACTGACAGGTCTCAGCTCTCTGAGTCAGCTGATCCAGTCTGAAGAGAGGAACCAGCAGCGTGATGTGACCGGTGTTCCTCTGACGGGGAGATGCTGCAGTCATAAACAGAGGACGGAGCAGAAACAGCTGCATTGTTATGAAAATGAGACATTTGCATTGACAGGGGGAAGCCGTTGTCCATAATCATCCTCATCATCATAATAACAGCAGTTATGTTTGCATTGGCAGCCTGCTGTGAATTAACAAAGAGAGGATCCGTGTTCTCAGCAGAGAATATGATGAATATGAATGTGTTGTCTAGACGTAAACAATGAAACGCAGCTCAAATCATTTCACTGCTTCGTAATTGATGCTTTTTATGAAGCAGGACAACAAACCTCATTTTTCAAAAAGTGTCTCATGAAGAGACTCTTGAGATTCCACACTTAACATCTAACAAAAAGTCTAAAAAACAAAAAAAAAAAAGATTTGAACAAAAACCCAAAATATGAAGGTGAACCAGTGGAGGCGACTGCGTGCTGCATTAATGTGGAGGGCATTCAGTGCTCAGCTTACACTGAAACAGCCCCAGTGAGGGCGATCAATCGATCTGAGAAAATGGATTGGGATCCACTGCAAGGCCGCTCGATCAGTCATGTGACAGGAAAGAGTGTTCAGAGGAGTAGATTAGCAGTAAAGATGCATTAGTATTGATCTTAATCAATACTACAAGAGGGTGAAAAGATAATCAATGACAGGAATGGGGTGTCCATGATGCTCCACCCAGATTCATCCTCCAGCTCGTAATTAGAGCTCCACCTCTGAAAAGTCATGACGACTATCAGAGAGAGGCGGAGCTGCTACAGACGGTAAAACACTGTAAGAGTCGCTTCATATGAAGTGAAGGGGTTCATCCCACCTCCCTCACATTCATCTGACAAATAAGGCCAAACAGAGTATGAAGGAAGACACAGAGGAACAACAGATCATCAACATGAGGCAGAGGAGCAGCTCCACCCGAAACCGGCTCCATTAAAAAAGGACTGTTGTGTTACAGTCTGGAGGCAGCAGTAGCTCAGTCCATAGGGGATTGGGGAAGCAGAGAGCCGGCGGATCGAGTCCAGCCCTGGACCAAGACACTCCTCCTCCTCCGTGCATATTGTGCATATACAAATGTATAGGAGTGAAAATGTAATTCCCCCTCGGTGAACAATATAGTATAAATTTAAAAAATAATAATAATAAAAAGGATTACAGGATACTGGTGAGGGTGACGACTTCTCCTCTCCTTCCCACGTTTCTTTACTAACAACTTTTCTGAATTCACTCTATTAATTGAACAATGAAGCCTGTCACCTTAATATAAAACCCCACAATAAAAACTCATTATACTGACTTTTGCTGTGTTAAACTTACATGACAGGAAGTCTGGAGAGTTTCAGTGCTTCTATAAGATGTCAGTCAGTGGTATGAAGGGATGCATCCTCTGCTCAAATTTGAATGACTTTTATTTCTGGACTCTTTAGAAAAACACTCAGTCCAAGTTCAAAGAGCTGAAAAATAGTCTGAGTACTGCACTGCACTGGTGGGAGCACACAGCAATTGAAAGTAATGAGAAAAATAAATTACCCCAGTGAGGAGAGGTTCTGGGTGTACTCACATCCTCATCAATATTTATACAACATGGTCCACTTATTAATTCAGCAGACCCACATGCTTCGATTGTTATTGAAGAGGAGCCTTGGGCTTTTAAATTATCAGATATTTTCCCTGTGGGGTGTGTGAGAGAGAGACTCAGTGACCAGTGACTTTTCTGTTTCTGACAGCTGTGAAAGTAAAATAGTTCTATAAATGTAAACCTTGGCCCACAGAGTGCACTAAAAAAAAAAAAAAGAAAGAAAGAAAAAATGAAAGAAAATGATGAAAACGGCACCAAACCTTTGCAAAGCCTCACTCAAATCACATCTACTGAAACATAACACACAGTCAGTGGTCAAGAAACTAACAGCTTTTGTGATGCTAAATGCTAGCTGCTAGCTGTGTAAATATGACAAAACTTGATTGCAACATTGCACTATTATAATAATAATATCAATGGCGTTCACAGGACGGGTTCCAGGCTTCCACACACACTTCCCTGCACAGTTAGGGATTTTTCCTGGCAGGATTTAGCAGGTGGAGAAACAGGTGACCTTTGTGGATGGGGGAGGGGTGGATAATCAGGATCAGACTCCTCTCTGTGCTGACGAGAGGTGAAAACATGGAGCCAGGAGGCTTGTTAGACTCTGTGTGCGTGTGACTTAGTGAGAAAGAGATTATTCAAATGTATGCCTGCCTTTTGGCCTGTGAGAGTGAGTGCTGCTGTTTATTGTGTGTGATACAGTGTGAGAAAGTGTGTGTGTGTGTGTGTGTGTGTGTGTGTGTGTGTGTGTGTGTTGTCCTCCTCCCACACTCCACCAGTCATTGAAGGAGTTTCCACTGGCAGACTCTGAGATTATTGATCGACGTCTTCTCATCTTCACCTTCGTCTCTCCACCTCTCTCTCTCTCTCTCTCTCTCATGCAGATATCTTTTCTTTCATTGTCAGTCACCCTTTTTGCCCTTTATTCTGTTTTTTTCTTCTCTTTTATTTGCGCTCTCTGACGGACTTCTCACCTTCATGTTTCACTCATCAGATATTTTGGAACTTTACAATGAATTTCTGGTCTGAAATAAACATCTCATTGCTACAACCTGCACGTTGTGGAACGACTTTAAACACGTGCAGATTAAAGTAAGCGGGAACACACAGATGATATTCCAAATCAGACATTGTTGTATCACCATTCTTCTCTGCTTCCACACCATCCACCCAGTTGCTAAGCACAGCATTCTGCTCTCTGACCAGGCTTTAACTTTGAGTGTTACTAAGTAGATTTCCACCTCACAATGTCTATCTTTTCATCATGGACAGTATATATACTCAGCAGCATCTTTCCTTCCTGGTGAGGCCTTATCAACAAAGTGAGCCTGCCTCGGTGGAGCCCTCACCACCCAAATCTCTCAAAAGCCAGCGTGAAGCCTGAACTTCGCAGCATGCTGAGGGTATTGGAAGCAGCGTGGCATCACTCCTTTGCAATTCTCTTTTCTGCTGGAGCCCAGATGGAGACAGAGCCCAAATCAAATAGCCACTATCCCCTGGGCGGGGAGACGGGCCTGGTGCTGTTAGATTAGATGTAACCGTGTCAATAATTCAGCAGCTCACTGGGGGAATGAATCTGCTCACCTACTGAAGGTGATGAGGAGGAAACTCTGTAATGAAACATCTCATAAACAGGATCACACAACAGCACATATCCACACTGACAACAGTCAAAACAGCCACATTTGACACACAAGCATGTTCACACAAAGACGTGGTGAGAGGAGGGAAAAATGAAAAAAAGAGACACAAACACAGAAAAAGATGGCTGACAGGGTCAGAGAAAGAGAGAGAAATACAGAAATGAAAAGGGAAGGTGGAATTAAAGCAAACAGATGAAGAAAACACTATGTAGATAGTGAGGAGACGGAGAGGATGAACAGGGAGGGCGCTCATCTCAGAGAGAAAACAACACACTGACAAAGAGATGTGTGAGGGGGAGAAAAAGAGGGAGGGAGGGAGGAGGCAGAAGAGGGCACACAGCTTTTTAAGAGATATTATTATTGTGCTGGTTATGACCACACTGCTGCAGTGTTATGATGCACACTGTCCTCACACAAACACACCTTGATCATGAATCTGTGTGTCCACAAGAAAGCAGCAGTGAGGTGAGGTGAAGCAGCCACCACAGTGTGGATGCAGCACCGCATAGTCCAAGTGAAGGGGAGACAAGACTCTGACTCAGTGCACCACCTAAAGGACAGAGATGCATCCTGATCTGTGTGGAGCGGCTGGCTGACACGCATCCACTGTGTCGAAGGTCAACCCAATCATTACACATTAACATTTACTTACTATATTTGTATTGGCGAGTGAAAGAGAACTGAAATAAGTAATAACAGTGATACTGACTGAGGAGATACTTATCTTTGACCTAACGTTCAACAAACAGCCTGAAGCTGCAGCTACAAAGCAGAAGTATGTCCAGAGTGTGAGATGTAGAAATGAGAGGAGAGCTGAAAGAATACCAGCCCACCCACACACACACAGAGGCCATTCTGCTTTGTATTTTGTCTTTTGGACTCCTGTTACTCCCCTCAAACTTTCTTCCACATTATTACATCTACACCACTGTAGCCTCCTTTAACCCTGAGACAATAAAGGGGATTCCTGCCTTCAGTTTTCTCATTCCTCATGTGGTCAGAGGTCAAGATCACCCAGAGAATACAAGCTCTGCTTGGACTTTGGAGACCAGGAGGATTCAGGAGGGCAGACTGCAGACGATGATCCTGCAGCAGGAGCTGCTATGAGCTGTCAGCGCAACAATTAATGTTTGAGATTTGTAACGGCTGCATCGACGGCAAGAGAAGAAAGAGAGAAAAACCAACACTGTGAATGCAAGTCTGCTCAGAGAAATGTTTCGTCTTTGGTTAGGACCAAAATACTTTGAAAACGTCAAACAGGAAAACGACAATCCATCCATCACCTACAATCATCACCTTATTTACATGCCATGCTCAAGGAGACCAGGCTGTACACACAAAGGAGCTGATAAAAGCTTCCAAACACACAGGATGTTACAGATAAACATGTCAAAAGAACACACATTTAGCACAACAACAAGCTGAAAGGCTCAGACAGAAATCCAAGCATGCTGCATAAGTAATAGGTATAAATGTATATTGGCTAATCCAAACAACTCAAGCAACACAGGAATGTTGTGCAAAAATATGTAAATGCTGTGTGTGACGATACGCTGATGATGCTGTTGTTTTCATCTGAGTGTGGAGCTGCTGCAGGAAAAACAGCCTGAAGGCAAAGACAGGAGGCATGACATGAAGAGAGAGAGGGAGGGAGGGAGGGAGGGAGAGAGATAGATAGATGGATAGATAGAAAGGAGGAGGGACAGCAGGGGAGGGATTGTGGGAATAATAGAGGTCTGTTCCACACAGTATTTTAACAGATGGCTCCCACACAGACATTTTCTGTCTCTCACACATGCACATGAACACACTCATGCTGTGCTCACCAAAATAAGCAAACACACAAACACACTGGCTGGAAAAACTGGGCCACAGTTCAGGAAAAGATGGTCAGTGTGTGTGTGTGTGTGTGTCTGGGTGTTTTTGTGAGTGTGAGTCTCCTCCTGTGTGCACGTGTCTGGGTGAGGACAGTGATGCTGTTATTCTTGATAAACGTGCTGCTTTTACATCATTTCAGTTCAGAATCATGCATGTGTCTTGTTGTGTAGTTGTATATTGATGGATTCATGAGTATGTCAATGTATTATATTATTAATAAAATAAATGTAAAACTGCTCACTTATTACAGTGTGTGCAATCAAAAAGTTCACCTAAAGGACGTCTGTGAGAGTGTGTGAGAGTCCAGCTTCCTATTACATCTACAGATCAGAAACAAACACGTGTGTGTGTGTGTGTGTGTGTGTGTGGTCATGTGGGATGCCAGCAGGGCCACGTATAGAACATGGGTGAGTGGACATAACGATTACAAACATTCTCTCGACATGCAACTCCCAGTGGACACAACACAACAATCTGTTCTAACTCCGTGTCAGCTGACTGCAGCTCTCTGAACTTCTCCAGTCTGTTGTTAACAACACACTTATTGCAGATTTTAGGCCAGTGTGGCAGCAGAATGATTGTGAGCTGATGCATGTGCTTCATATGTTAACAGTGACTCAGTCAGTGATGAGGTATCCCAAAAAAGCAGCAGCAACAGAGTGTCTGACTTTTCCAGAGAACTTGAATGCGTCTTGTGTAGAACATGAGCAAGCTAAAGCTTTATAAAGTCTGTTTGGACTGAAACATGGACCCAACACTGCTCAGTAAAATGATGCTTGGACACCTCTGAGGCTCAGTATGTAGATTTACAGCTTGGTTGAGCTTGACAGGAAAATAAAACATGATGGGGGAAGGATACTTGGCAGGTAGAGCCAAACACTTTGACACCATAACACACTCTGGAGAGAGATGGATCCTACCAGCAGGTCATTGTGCTGTGGGTCAACAGTGTGTGTGTGTGTGTGTGTGTGTGTTGTGCAGTTTGTGCTTTGTTTTGGTTCCTGTGCTTCAGGACATTTATTAAATGAACACTGAGTGTCATTAATAAGACACATGTTTGCTCCATTAGCAGGTAATGACTGCAGGTCTGACAGGAAGCCATTCATTTCTATTCTTCCCAAGAACTGAATGACTTTCAATGAGACAGCAGGACAATACAAAGACAGTGATACTGCTCAGAGCCAGCTGAACGCCATTAATAACCATTATTTGGACTTCCTTCTGTATCACGGTAATCATCACTGCTGCTAATTGATCTAATACTTCAGCGTCAGTCTGAGAAGGTGGAGGCTGGTGTTTCTCTGTGTTGTTAAACAGGCATAAGACACTAGCTGTTGTCAATACTCTGTGTTGACGAGAAACACAACAAGAGCTCTAATGAACCACCAGGGAATTATGGATCGTTTTCTGACGAACGCCGCTCGTTGGCCGGCCACAGACGAAAGCACACAAAGACACACATTCATACACTTGGAATAAATCAGGTAGAATTCAGAACAAGAGTTAAAGGTCAAAGGGTGCTTTTTGGCCATATTGTGCTTATTAACAGACATAGTACAGATATAATATAGAGAAATATTCTGCATTTATCAAGTTTTGTGGTTTATTTCTTCATTAAACCTTTTGAAAATGTTCTGAGACACTGTGGGAGTGGGCTGGCACATCAGCTCCTAATGATAAATCCTGCTGGACAGAAGTGGTGGGATGCTGCAATACATATCACAAGATCACGTCAGCTGGAGCTAATTTTCATATCACGTCGTTCTAAATCAACAAGGCAAAGACAGAAAGAGAGAGAGAGAGAGAGAGAGGGCGGAGAGGGCAAAGAATCAGAAATGAAAAATTATGAGTGACAGAATGGTGGGATGTTGCAATCTGCATCAAAGCAACGTCAGCTCCATCTCTTCCTCATATCAAATCGTTCTCTTGTAAATAAACAAATAAATACAGAGAGAGAGAGATGGATGGGGCAAGAGAGGAATGGATAAAGTGATGAATTGTGACTGACAGAAGTGGTGGGATGCTGCAATCAGAGATCGCAACAACAACAGCACAGCTTCATGTTGGATCTTCACCCAAAGTAAATAAGACGGAGGGAGGAAACAGATGGGAGGTGGATGGATAGATGTGGTGTGTGTGTGTCAGCAAGCTGAGATGAATGTGTAGAGATGGAATTGGTGGGACACTGTAATCAGTATCAGCACACATCACAGCCCACACAGGGTCGCGG
>JAVQJX010088360.1:0-12471 GCA_036025115.1 Ambassis agassizii
GACAGTGTGTAGTGTAGGTGTTTGTGTATATGATTCAACTGACTGCTCCAATTCCATAAAGGGTGTGTTATATTGGATTTAATTGACTTAATATCAGAAAAGATCACTGGTGAAAAATATAAATAAAACTGCTCTGTGTAGGGGGTAAAGAGAGATTAAGGCCAAGAGTGAGATCTTAAATATAACACAATCAAAACCTATTTAAAAAACCTGGAACATTTCCAGCTTCATTTGCACTTTTTTTTTCTCTCCCCCAATAAAAAACAACAACACCTCCAAGTGCAATGTGTTCAGGAAGTACACTGTTTTGACTCAGGAAAACATGATCACACAATATCCTTGTAAAATACAGACAGCATCATGTAGCAGCTAACAGCAGGTGCCTGTGGAGTCCTCGCTCACTGCTGTTTGCCCAGGCTGTGGTAAATATGGAACTGCAGGTGGCTTTGAAGCAGCTATTGCCCACACAGCAAATGTGCATCTACGTGTGCATGTGCTTACACACACACACACACACACACACACACACACACACACACACACAAACACACACACACACACACACACACACACACACACACACACACACACACACACACACACACACACACAAACACTCCTTCTCAATTCACCTTGCCAGTCAGGTCTATGAGCACATTTGTCAAAGTGAAAACCCCCACTGATGAAACTTCCAGGAAGTCGCTTGCCAGAGCTCTGTTTTATTATGTTACTCTGCCTTTTTTGCGCACTGGTTTAAGTAGGGGAGACCACTGATGATTAGACATTTGCCCAAGGGGGGACCCTGTTAATTTCACTGGAAACACTAATTTGCATTTAAGTGCCCACTACTCAATTTGATGATTTTATTTTTCCTTCCCATTTACGGCCTCATTCTTTGCTCCCCCTGCCCCCTCTTTTCAATGCATAAATGTATCGGCGCCCTTTTCAATTCACAGCCTTAAATATTTCCATTAAAATTCAAATGGGTGCAATAAAATCTCTGTCTGTGTTCATTCAGGACAGAAATGTGTGCAGTTGGTTTTTACAGCTTTAATTAAGAAGGAGGGGCAGTCACCGTTGTGTCAAGATTTAACTAAGAGAAGCAGATGGGGGGGAAAAAAATAGTTTACATGCAGACATTGGATGAAAATAAAAGGGAATAATTTTAGTTTTACAGTGACAAAACTTCTATTATAAAAGACATTTCCACTGGCAATTACAAGCCTGCGTCAGCTTTAAGAGTTGCCACAATAACTCTCATGTTTGTGTTTTTGAGGAAGCATCACAAAAACTGCACAAACTGCAAAATGTTTCTGCAGCCCCAAAGTGTCGACAACATAAGCAAAACAGAAGCGAACGGTTCAGACGAAGAGAGGTGTTCTCAGAGAAACATGGAAAATAGTCCTTAAAAACAATAAGAGACGCAGCAGGAAAGTTCACTCGATAAAAGGTCTTCTTCAGGTGGATATTGAGGGCAGTACTTTTAGGTTTTTAGTTTTAAAAGCTACATTCTGACGTTTGTTGTTGATTGCAAAGACCAATTCATGTGAGCTTTACTGTGTATTTTCAACACAACTGGTTCTGTTGAAATTACACAATAAAAGATCAGAAACCACCACTTCAATTTTCAGTTTCTGGTTTAAAACAGATGCTTTCAAAACATTAAACATATGCTACAAGGCAATCATCTTCCATCTGGAAGAAGCTTCTCTGTTATTTTCTTGAATGCAATGGTGACAAATCCCACTTTGACCAGGAGGTTTACATGCACTTTTTTTTTTTTTCAAAAAACAGTTGTTTTTAAAAGCTTTCAGAATTCATACACTGTTTTCCCGGTAAAGCTCAGTACAGTATATCAAGTACTGTCTATGAGTAAAACCTATAGTAGGTGTGAATATCTATATAAAATGTCAACTCATCCAAAGGCTCAGGGTAATAATTATACAAACCTCCATGTGCTGTTAGTATGATCATGGAAATGACCTGAAACTGTTTCCAAATGTTGTCACAAAGTCACATTTGATCCAATACAACTCAAAGGGAAAATCTGGATGCATTTCCTGACATAAAAGATTATGTTACTTTTGTGTTAAACTAATATATGATCGTAATGGCCAACATCATTTTAACATGGGAGCACTGAAGCTGCAAAAGTCAGAGCACTGAGGTGGGTGGGGAAGGATGGTTGAGTATTCAATGAATTCAAGAGTCCAAGGTATGAGTCCACTTTTCATACATTTTATGTCTCATTTTCACCTGTGATTAGCTTTTCGCCGTTGGATTTGGCATGAAAATAACTGGACATGGGAAAAAAGGATAAGAGGTTAAGATCATATTAAAGCACAGACTCATAATGCTTTTGCACTGTCTGCATTTTCAACTGCTTTCAGAGAAATATGTCACATGTTCTGTTTTTAAGGACAGAAACATGACCTTGTGTTACATTTTGCTGGTGAAGACAGACAGACGTGTTTTTTGTACCAACTGAAGAGCTGAAGCGAGTCACAAGTGGCTCTTTGAGGTACTGCAGTTTCTGTCACTTTGGCTTCCTTTTTCAGGCCCTGACATTGCTCATTGGTTTGAAATCAAACCACGATCACTTCCCCTCAGAGTAACAAATACATTGCTTAACCTTCTGTGTGAAAGTTTGGCATATGATTGGAGCCACTATTACCTCATATATAGGTCACTGTAGAAGTCACTGGTGATCACCCTGTTCTGTAATGTATGTGTGAGGATGTGTTGTCAAATGTCTGAAATTAAACACCAGCTGTTTGCCTAATACCACTGAGATTTTTTTTCTGTTTCTGTACACAACAGCTGTCTAAATATTGTGTATGACTGCTTCTGTGTGTTATCCACTAAAAACTTGAATCCATATTCCCATCAGTTCATTTGGACGTGACCCAGACCGCACAGGAAGACTCCACAAAAGGTGGATTATGTCAATGGTGACAGAAAATTACTTGATTCCTTTGACTTCCAATAAAACGCACTATGACAAAGCAACTTCCCTTCAAGAGTGTGGATGCAACGGCAATCATCCCGGGGGCGCTCATTTAGGTTTCAGAAAAAAAACTCCAGTGTCACTTACAACCATGACTTCAAAGAGTGCTTTTCCTATTCATGCAAATCCTATGGCCAGGCCGCGATCAGTAAAAAAAAAAAAAAAAAAAAAGTATTGCACAAATTTCCTTCAGATGTTTTATTGTGGGTCAGTGCAAACGAATTTCTTAGCATATTTCAAAGGAGACTGTTCTCTCCTAGGATGTCTCCTTCTGTCGCTCTATCACTTTTTATCCTTTTTTTCATGGGCTTAATCCAGAACGCTGGAATTAAAGAGGCTTCAAAGAGCTGAAGAGAGACAGACGCCTGGTGGGGGTGACACAGGTGGAATGAGTCCCATTTCTCTCCAGACCAGCCCACCTCTCTTTTCTCAACATGTCTCTGTGAGTGAGAACATGGCAAGTGGGCACAACACGTGGCTATTCTGAATAAATAAAAAGCTGCTAAATTTAGAGGCAGCATCAGCCTGCAGCTAATGAAGCCTCCAATGGCCTGGAATAAATAATAATGAAACACATCATGTGCTAATGAAGCTGGCACGTCTGAAAAATGTGATCCCGTGAAAGACAATTGTTGAATTCAAACAGCCTGATGCTGTTGTACAATTGGACTTAAATTAGGTATCTTTGTTTTTCCCATTTCTTTCACTTTTCAGGTCTCCTTTTTTTAGACAACACTAAATTTTTAAACTGAGCCAACAATCCCAAATCAGTATCTAGCACTGCTGTATCCACTACTGAGGGGCTGGAATCCATTACAGGCTGTCAGACTTTGGCTGAGCCAAATACTATGGAAGAAGGGTGTAAGTTATGAGACACTCAGGTGATGTTTAATGCAGGTAAAATCCCTATAATAAATTTCTTTTTGCTTTAGCTTATCATCTTTGACAAAGAAAATGATCAACAATACAATAAAAAATAACTTCCTGCCAACTCTTCATACAGTCGTCTTCAATAGAAAATTATTGTTCAGTTATTGTTCACTCCACAACAATGTCAGCAAACTATATGTCACATCTCTCCCATTGTGATTGATCAGCATGTTTCAAGTGTGGCCATGGAAACACTGCATGCACATCTGGATAAGACCTAATGTCTAAGTGAAAATGAAGGCTGTAATATTCAGTTTTCGGATTGGACTTACATTCATTTGGATTTTGCCAAATTTGAGGACTTTGTTGCTGCTAACTTACATTGAATCATAGACGGATGATTCATTGAGTATTATTCATACAGTTATTCAACCTTCTCAGAGGAAATAATAGAAGCGCCTGCAGTGAAGTACTGACTGAACACTGTAAAAGTAACCTGCCCAAAGGCCGTCTCTCTATATTAATACATCGTACTATTATAATTATTGTTGTCCAGTGCACCTGTCTAATCTGTACTATAACCTTTGACACTTCTCATAAGCTGCTGTGCTCTTGTCAGCCATCTCCATATCAAATTCTCTGGTTGATTAATAATGACCTTAAACAAACTGCATTACCCAGGAGGCACAACCTGATGCTCACCTGCACGCGCCTTTCTCTCTCAATAGCCAAAAGTGGCCAAGAGTGAAATTCTACTCGTTACACCACACATAATGTGTAAACAGCAAGACAGATGTGCTTGTTTAGAACACAGGTCGGACTATAACATGCAGAATTTGCCTTTAAAAGAAGTGTATAGCCATGCTGTGAAATTATTGTCAGTTTCCAATTTTCAGGTAAAAAAAAATCACAGATTAGATGAGGCAGGACTTGTCACTATGGCAATCAGGAAGCTCAGTACAGATGGGAGAAGATTAACCCCAAAGCATGATTTTTTTTTTTTTATCCTAAACCTAAAGAAGATAGTAAGCACTAAGTCAATTAAACACAAAGTCCCCCAAGTCCTGTTGCAGCTTTATAATATTATAGCACCAGTTTTAAACGTGTGTTGATATTTGATCTCTGCTGGACCAGGTGCTCCCCACATGACTTCATTGTGGCACATACTGTATGTATAGACACATTATTGGCAATCCGTCCCTTTCCACTTCAAAAACTACTGAAGTATCAGCTCAGAATTGCAGACAAGATAACTCGATTTGGCAAATGTTTTGTGATTTCAACGGGTTTATTATTTTAAATGGCGAGAAAATAAATAAAGAGAAAAGCTGTTAAGATAGAACATGCACAGACTTGTATGTATTGGTGTGCGTCATTTTGCTGCTTAGCTTATCTTCACACTAATGCATGAACACACCTTTAGTTGATAAATATAGCAGCATCTCCTTCACCCTCCTGCTGCACGTTAGGACATGCCTGGACAGGAGAGGTAGCTCTCAGCAGAGGAAAATGAAAGATAATTGAAAAATGGCAGGTGTGCACACAAACACACAGAGATTCACAGGCTTAGTGATATGTGCACTTGCGCCAATACGTGCACAGGCTCAGCTTGAAGTGCTGACGAGGTAATCCTGCTCCGACCACACAGAGACACTCTTCTCTTCAAACTGGCTTGCTGTGTTTCTTTGACACTGGGGCAGTAAAGCCCAGCATGGCAGTCCCGCAAGCCTCTCCAGCAATCCTCTCGCCGGGAGGAAGTGTGTGTGTGTGCACGTGGAGGCAGAAGATCAGAGGGGAGAAAGGGGGGAGTGGGTGAAAGAGAGAGGGAGGAGAAAATATGTCTGTTATGATTAGATCTCACACACACAAGCAGCTTCACAACTGCTGACCTGGTATATTTTAAAGCAGCATGGGTTCCCCTCTCCCTCATTAAAACAGATGCAGAAAGAAAACTGATACAATAAATAATAAAAAAAAAAAACAGACGCCATACCCTGAAAACATAATAGGATATCACCCCATACCGTGATCATTCATATTCAGCACTTTCTTTACTGGAGACTTGGCTTTGACAGATGCCAGCACTGACATTGATGTTGTTGTGGAGGTGGAGGTGGTGGTGGGGGTGAGGGTGGCGCCTTCATACTGAAACTGCTTTCAGTGTTATACACTGATAAAAGTGAACTGCTATTAAATTACTCGCCTGTCCCCAGAGGCTTCAGCTCTGGGCAGGCAGGGAGGGTGGAGAAGAGGTGAGTGAGGGGTTAATACTCTAAAGAAAATCCAGCCGTGTCTCTCACAGCATGACGGCTGCTGAAAAGGCCTGATAAAGTGTGTACAAGGCAACATGACAACCTGGGTTCAGAGCCACAACAAGAAGCTGGAAATGAGGGGCGGACCCTTGTCCCTTTATTTTCCCGCCTCCATCAAAGGGAAGATGGGCAGGACAAGAAGCATTGTTAGTTAGAGATAAAACACAAAGCGTACGAGGTCCTTTTTTTCCCTCAACATGCCTTCCATCGCTCTCTCTCTCTCTCTTTTTTGACGCTCTTGTCCCATCCTCACAGTGAAATTGTTTCACAAGTTGCAATGTGAGGCTGGTGTGACGATGGCAATCCAATTTCCATATGAACAATTACCCTGCCGTCAGGGATGGCAGTTCATTTATTTCAATTTGACTGACTGGGAGAACCATTCTCACCATAGCAGCCAGCCCAGGCATTGTATTCAGGGCACCAGCACAGACAGAGGGGGGAATTGATGGGCCTGGTCCATTTCAGTGGGATCCAGCTGCTCTGGCCTAAATATGCAAACACCTTTAAAGATGGCCCGTGACCCAAAGAGTGTGTGCATCACACTTTGCTCTCCTTTCAGTATGTGCGTGAGTGTTCCACTTCTCTGTGCGCTTGCATGTCTATTGTGTGTCTACATGTGTCTGCTCTCTTGTGTGCGTTTGTGTGTTGTGATCTATGACCATGAGTCAGGTGCTGAATTGTGACCTACACACACACACACACACACCCCATCCTTTTAGGCACAGCACTTTTTCCTCATTAGAACTGATAGACTGTTTGTGTGTCTGTTTACCGCTCCGTCACCATTTTCAAGGCTCCTGCTATCTCCCCTCTGCCAGCTGGACACTTGAGCAGCAAGAGCGGAAAAAAAAAAAAAAAAAAAAAAAAAATAAAGGCTTGCACACACACAAACTACTTGAGCCGAGTACACATTTAAATGTGTACAATGACACACACACTCCCAGACTTTTCTGCTTCATACCTCTCTCTACAGCCGACCTCAGTGTCTCTTGTAATCTCTCAATATCTGTTTGTCTCTCAAATAAACACACAAATTCAACCTCTCTCTTGTCTGGACGGCAGCAGCTTGGGCTAATCTCCCAATGCTAACTGGCCTCCCTCAATTCCCCCCACCCCACCCCCCCAGCTGGATGTTGCAGCTCTCCAGTGGGACAGAGTGGCTGTTTGCTGTGTGGACACAGCTGGCGGATGTGGGAAACCTGATTAAACGGCCTGGTCTGGCAGAGAAGAGCTACTTTCAGGAGCCAACGCCGCCTCCGATCGACACCGCTTCCGCATCCAGACGGTTACCAGTGCACACAAACAGTTGTAAGAGCAGGCATGCATACATAAAATCATCTACCTGATGTCGTTTGGGATCCAGTTCTGTTGCTGCTTTTGAAATCAGCTCACATCTCCGACTAAAATGTTTATATTGCCAATCAATTTGATTTTTTTTGCCAATGAATTGTTCAGTCCATAAAATGTCATGCTTCTAATGCTTGGCTTGATGAATGTTCATTAATTCTCTGTCAATCCACTGAACAAATAATCAACTCATTGTTTCAGCGCTACACATAACCCTCATTTCTTTCTGACACATTGACTGATGGCTGCTGGTATTGTCTCCCCCCCTCCACCTCCTGTCTCTGTCAGGGTTGAGACTCTCCCTACTCTCTCTCTGTTTTTTAAGAACAGGTAATAACTCAGTGTCTTGCTCAAGGGCATTTCAGCAGGTTTGGATCGCACTCTGATTCAACACAGAAACTTAAATTCCTGCTTCCTCTATTTGGAAGGAAGCTTCCTTAACCCCAAGGCGATCTCCTTGCTCCTGACTCACCCTGCACTTATATACCTCACACGCTCACGTTCCAACACACATGCAGTGACAATTAAGAAGTCAGGCAGGCAGACTGACTGCTGGGAAGGAATCCATTACACACCTTATTGGTTATAATGATTTCACTTCACCAGCATAAACGCCAATGAGCCATGAAGGTATCTTGTAATGTGGTTTAGTCTCAGTGGCGAGCTTTCGTTTGGTTTCAAGGGGAATACTGATCATATAGTGACTGATTGTAAGCCTGGACTCTTAAAGGAATGTACATGAAACTGCTACACATGAATATATGACCTATTGTGCGTGTGTGTTTGGTAGTCTTAAAGGAACGGAACATATACTTGTGTTTGCTTTCTAACAGAGTGACATGAAGAGAGAGAAGGGAGACATGAATCTTATGTCTGTGCAGCACTGGAATCCTAACATGTTTAAACTAGCTTAGCATAAACACAGGAAACAGGGAGAGACAGCTAACCTGGTTCTGTCAAAACCAGCAGCACCTCCACGGATCAATAATTAACATCTGACTTGTTTAGTCTGTATGCATCTATTGTAACATAAGGGTTACTATGGGATCTGTGTCTGAATTTATTTTGCAGCATTTTTTTTTTGGCGTATAATAATATAAATGCAGCTTTTTAAGTGGGTTTGGGTGTGTCGAAGCTGACTGACACACACACACACACATACCACAGCTTTTCCCCATACTGCAAAATGTAATTTAACAGTCAAATATTCAGTACTGGCTAACTTACTTAGGAACAATTTAAAATCACTTCAAGTAATGGTCGGCCTTTTTAATCCAACCCACTGCTATTCACAGCCTATTCTTGAATGTGCATGCTTGTAAAAAGGCTGATTAAGCACTTGGTAACTTTTATATATTGCTGAAAAATCTAGCTAGCTACCTTTAGAGACATATATGGTAGTGTGAGTATGAGTGGAGCAGAAGCTGTACACAGAATGAAAGATGAAAAATGAAGGAGGACATGAACAGAGGGAGCGCAATCGCACACGTTACTGACTGTCTGACTCTCAATAGCGGCTTTGTGAAAGCTGGCAGGTGCTTGTCACTTGTCAAGATGAGTCAGAGTGTGGATGGTGACTGAGCATTGTGATGCTGGGGGATATGAGCGCCGTCTGAGCCCCACTAAGATTCCAGTTTTCACTGATGTCTATAACGGCTATCAGGTAACGGCTTAAAGATTAGGCAAGCTCTCTTTGGCACATGGGGAAAAAGGTCACGTTTGGAGATTAAAAGGTAATGGCTAAATTAGCTGCAAAAAATACCTCATAAAATTAAATAGCATTCAGCGAGAAGGAGTACTTTCCGTTGGTCGTGCAGAAGGAAATAGACTGGGCTACTTTTTAATTAGTTGGACGGCGAGAACTAATCACAGGAAGGGTGGACTGATAAAATGTGTGTATGCGTCCACACAAAACCTCAACTCATAACACGAGAGCACTTTCCAACTTCCTGCCTTCTCTAACATACTATATTGATGAAAAGTCACATTTGGTTACACTACTTCTCTTTAGTGTAACACACTTCTATCAAATGTTCTTGATGCTATTGAAACCACTCCACAACACTCATCCCTCAATTCGCAGACCCTTGCAATCTCCATCCATCATCTATCAGTGTTTCTGCAGCCAGAGGGGAGAGAGCTGCTAAGCAGGGCCTGACTAATGGCTAAACAAACACCATTATCAGGCCTCTGTGGCCGAACGCTGAGCTACAGGAGCCCCAGAGCAGCTGAGGCTCTTTAATACTTAATCCCCAACTGTCCTGCTCTGCTACCAGAGGCTGCTTTAAGCGATGGGCGGCACTGAAGGTCCACTAATGAGGGAATAAGCAGAGAAACACGAGGGAAGAGAAGGTTTGAATAAAGAGGACCATCACGCATACATGTGCACAATCACTTACCGCAAAAGATGAGACTGTATAAAGGGGTGGGGTGGGGGGGGGGGGATGGGGGGGGCGACAAGCGTGGCCCACTCATCTTGGCCAATTCCCCTCTCTAAAAAAGGCACAGGGAGAAGTTAATGAGCCTGTTAAAGCCGCACAGTTCCCCTGATAAGGCGGCTGATTACACCACATGTTTGGGGCAAGAAGTGTGTGTGTGTGTGTGTGTTTACACGCACATTTGTATGTCACCTGACCCAAAGCGGTCATCTGCTAATCATACGTTCACAAGTCAGGAATGAACATTTTCTGATAAACACACTTTCACACACAAATCACCACTCTCAAGGCGCAATCTATCCCACTCACGCACACTCCTCGCCTACGTGCACTAAAGTCACACCCCTGATCACATTTCTCTCTCACACACACACACACTCTCAATCAAGTGTGACTGAGTGAGCAAGCCACTCAATGAGAGTGGGTGATTAGACCCTCAGAGAGAAGACCTGACCTTTCCCTCCACATCAAGTCCTCCATGCGCATGTGTGTTTTTATGAGTCAGTGGCTGTAAGCTCTCGGGCCCGCGCCACTTCACATCAAATGTCACTGACTTAAATGAGATGGCCAGACAGGATGATGGAGGAGAAGAGAAGAGAGGAGAAAAGAGATAGAGATGGATATGTGGGATTAGAAAGCAGAGGAAATGCGAAGAAGAGAGAATTTTTTACAGTAGGCTGCAAGAAATGCCTAAAAAAAAAAAAAAACAGAAAGAGAGCTGTCAACCATCAATCTGCTGCCTTGGTTCTCTCCTCTCTTTGCATGAGAAACAGCAGAGCTGAGATATTTTTAAATTCTTGGTTGGTTGTGGGAATTTAGCAGAGGCCCTAGTGGGTACACAAACCTCCCTCTACGACCACAGAGATGGTTGAGTCTGCACTTCCACGTTCTCAGATCTCAGACGAACAGACGGTCTGAGTCAGGTCTATGGGGACAGCATGAATCGGGGGTGGGTGGGTGGGTGGGGGGAACTGATGTTTTATTGTGGGTTCGTTGTGCTGCTAATTGCACAGAGAACAGGGCTATCTTGCAGCATATTAACAGAGCGAGTAAGCTTAACAACATTTACACACACACCCTAAAGTTGATGCTAATATTATGTTGATTGTTGAAGTATGAAATATGGCTGATCCCAACATAACTCTCATTCGATAAATACTTGTGATTGGCAGGGCACTGGCAAGCCTGAGCAGAAATCAGTTTGAATAGGAGAAGAGCCAGATGTACTCTGCCAAAGCAAATGAAACATAAGGCTCTCGGAGTCATCACGCTAAAATTAACACATTTCTCTCAATATGACAGTGCTCACTTTCAGTTTCACTTCTAAATAAAGTCTACAAATGGCCCTCATCATTTGCCCGCTTGTTCTCTTGAATATAATCCTGACATATCAGAAATGATAAACAAAATGATGAAAATAAGAGCTGTGACAAATTTGAATTACTGGAATTAATAGCAGGTTAAGCTGTTTGATGGTGGTGGGACGACAAGCTCCCATCTGTCTTGTCTCGCCCTTTTCTTTCTCTTCCCGTCACTGCTGCAGATCTCAGAGGAGATAGTGAACCAGCACTCACTGTTGACGGGCCAGAGGACGCGTGGTGCATCGCCCAGGTTAATTAAGTTTGAAATCGTAGAGATGATCAGTGGCGCTGCCACTCAGGCAGGCATCCACCGCTGTGTCCCTGCTACCTGAGTGCTCAGTCTGTGTGACAGGTAAAGGTGTGTTTGTTTGCACAAGTGCAGTATAGAGAAGGTGTTACTTTGTGCAATACTCTGAAACGGAACGGAAGGGATGTGCCACCTGTGAGTTTGCTTGTGCTGAAGCAATTAGAGAAGTGATCAATTAGCAAATTTAGGTTTCTTCTTTTTTTTCCCCTTGTTAAAGTTTCCCCTGGTGTGTAAAAATAAATGGTGTTTTGGGCTACAAAAACAGGCTTAATTTGTTAATTTATCATTTAAGACAATCATTTGCTTTACTTTTAATACCTCATTTTAAACATTAGTTGCGCACACAAAGCCGCTTTTAACATCTTTGTATTAGCTTGTTTTCTTCCTCCACTGAAGTTCAAGTATGATGAGATGCATATCTACACATGCACTTTTCACCTGATGAATGGCTATGATCAGTCTTTATTTTTGATTACCTTTTTGATTAATTGCTCAGTCCTTGTGTGATCACCGTTTCTAATCATATGCAGATGCACAAAGGTCAGAGGGAATTAGTCCCCCCACTGTCTAAATATAAGCTGCTTTAATCAGGTTGCAGATGGTCTGATAAGCAGCATGGTGGCATTATGGGCCGATCGTGCGGCGTAGCTGAGGCGTGATAGCATCTGCAGCTCATCTGCAAAGGTGCCACTGTATCTGTCATGTCAGGTGAGTGTGTGGAGGTACTGTCACATGCAGACTTCATAGGTGTGTGGGTGTGTGTGTGGGGGGGGGGGGGGGGGGGTTGGGGGTAAACAAAGGGCCCTCAATCCGGGGCCTGTAAAAG
>JAVQJX010088573.1:0-11625 GCA_036025115.1 Ambassis agassizii
ATGACTACAGCAGGAGACTCTAGAAATGTATTGTTTTTTATCTTTATCTCCAAGTGAAATAAAATGAGTGAGGCATGCCGTCATAGTCATAAACAGCGGAAATGTAAGGCAGTTCACAGGGTACACCATGGACTTTACGCTGGGCCTTGTTGATAACAGCCTCAGCTCAGGTGTTCTAATGAGAGTTTCAGTCCAGTAATTGAGGCACATCTGAGGCTTAGTTCAAGATCATGTTACTATGTGTGATGTTTCTCCAAACATGAGGAATTTATTTGTTTTGCTGTCAGGTAAGAGTCTTCAAAGATGCACATTTTCTGAATCACAGATGCACATTTTCTGAATTCTCTCCCTGTTATCTCATCTTTACAGTATTGTTAGCCATCGTTTCCTCCTGTCCTGATGGCCACTTTCTCTGTACGTCTGGGGAATGTGTTTCTGCTCAACTCTCCTGTGATTTTAAGGAGGATTGTTCAGATGGTTCTGATGAGGAATTTTGTGGTACAAAGAAGTCCTTTGAAGAAGAGCTTTGACACTAACATATTCAGGTAGATCTCTCAGATGTATCATGAAGTTATATATTACCTTACAGGGAATTGCACCTTTGAGCATCACACCTGTGGTTGGAATGACAGCAGTGATACTTCTTACCGCTGGAGAAGACAGTTGGCAAACATCACCTCCATACCAGGAAAGGACCACACCACTGAAAGCCCTTGGGGTATTATTAATATCATTTTTATGAATAATAATATTTAACATCTTATCTGTGTTGTTAAAAACATGTTTGGTTCATTACTGGACACAGGGCATGTTATGCATATAGACGGTAGACAAGAAGGTTTTCTTTCAAAGGCTGTTCTGGAGTATTCAGTTAACCATGTGGCTGCTCTTGGATGCCAGATCAGGTACTAAATGTGATTATTATTATTATTATTATTATTATTATTATTATTATTATTATTATTATTATTATTATTATTATGCATAAGTCCTCAACTGACTGGTTTGAGATTTATCTGTCTGTTTGTCTATAGCTTTTGGTATCATATTCATGATAACAAGTCATCACCATCATCATCCCCCCTTCAAGTACAAATGGTCAGAGGCACTGCTGAGAAAGATTTGCTGATTATTTCTAAAAGTCATACAAATGACTGGGAGAAAGCCACAGCCTTTATTGGTAACCAGCCAGGGGGATATGAGGTTAGTAAAATTTCCTGCATGCCTTAAACTCAAATACAGCGATATAATCTAAAATAATCCTAATTTACTTTAAAGTATTACTTCATATGACTATATTTGTTTATTAACCTTGATTTAGTTTCACACTGTGTCCTCTGGGATGGTTTGTTGGATCACCGTCTGATCTTTATCTCTTTTCCTGGGCTTATGACATCTAATTTCCACCTTGAGAATCCATAAAACTTCGGTATTATTACTTTATGTTACATTATGTTAATCAGTGTTGGAATGACTGATCTCAGGACATCAAATTCTGAAGCCATTTATGATACAGCACATATACAACATTACATTACAATGTCTAATTATTAGAGGAAGATCCTCCACATTGAAGAATGTTCAGGACAAATGTAGAGTAAGAGTCTCTCTTTGTGCAGCTGCTGTTTTGGTTCAGCCGTCCATTCATGGATATCAAGGATATTATGCTGGATGATATCAGCTTTGACAACTGCAGAGAGGGAGATATCCCAGAAGGGTCAGACCACCTGTCCTGTGATTTTGAAAAAGATACCTGTTCATGGTATCATGACCACACTGCCAGCCTGTTGTGGGGGAAGAGTGATTTAGTATTAGATGCCCCAAAAGGAAATGGTGAGTATCCTACTGGCTATAAACAACATGTTTGTTTGGTTTTAAAAGCACTAACGTTTTTCTTCTTTTTCACCAGGCTCGTTCAGGATCATAAGTGCTGGATCCAACATAAATATCTCATCAACAGCCCGACTGGTCAGCGTCCTCCAACCTGCAGATCAGGATATATGTGTGAGCTTCTTCTACCACATATTTGGAAACAGCATAGGTATGTGTTTCTCTTTGACAAAAATACATGGTAAAAGCTTGAATTTTACTGATCTCTCATACATCTGCTATCAGGCTCCTTGAAGTTCATTGCAAAGCGTTCTGGTGAATCAGAGACAGTTGTGTGGATGAGAAGTGGCACTCAGGGAAACAGATGGCGATTTGCAGATCTTACATTTAACAGTGGCAAACCAATACAGGTATCCATATGTTCTTTTTTATCTATGTATTGGTCTGGTTTGGATGTTGCTCCTTTGAAGGAATAATGTGTGGCATTATTCAAAAGGACAAGACACATTTATTTGTTAAGAGCTGTATCGGTGATCATGCAATCATCCTGCTCTTACTGAAGCCTTGAAAATTGTCTTTTTTCATTGACCTCCACAGTCAAAGCTCTTTTGTCTCTCTTGTCATGAACCCAATCTACACTTGAAATAATTCAGACTGCTCTCTAGTTTATTATAGAAGCTGTGACTGGTGGTCAACAGGGGAGCATATCCATAGATGACATTGTGGTGTCCAGCAGTGGCTCCTGTCCACCTGAGAGAGAGTGCACCTTCCAGGGCTCTTTCTGTGGACTGCTGCCCCACCCATCAGCAGACTTCAGCTGGAACCGAATCACTGGAGCATCCCAACCAGCCAACTCTTCAGGCCCCACAGCAGATCACACTCTGGGGACACAACAAGGTTTGGACAACTCCTTAAGATAAGAAGCCAAATAACATGTCGCTTACCTTTACCTCATCTATACTGTAGGTTATTACCTGAGTGCACAGCTGTGGAGTCACTCTGCTGGGGCCAAAGGTGCAATGATAACTGCAATGATGGAGCCCACCCCTCCTCACGGGGAATGCCTAATGTTCTGGTTCTACATGGAAGGAAGTGGAGTTGGTGAACTCAGTGTTTACGTTCAATCTTCTGCCAACCATAATAACCCCATCCAGCAGTGGACGAGAAGAGGAGATCAGGGGAAGCACTGGAGGCATGGAAGAGTGACTCTGTTCAGCCCCGATACTCCATATCAGGTAGGAATTTGTTAACAAATTGAAGACCTACCATTGCGTAATCCTTAATTACGTGAATAATTGTTACAGAAAAATAACTCATCTGTTAAAAAAATGTTGCAGTCTAATCATACTTTCTAGTTAGTTAAGCAGAAGAAATACTATACTACAAAACCTTTTCAGGTCATTTTTGAGGCGACAGCAGGGGATGGTGTGAGAAGAGATATTGCCATTGATGACCTCACTGTCTTCAATGATGTTTGCCCCCCTACAGGTTAGTGACTGCATTAAACCACAAATTAATTAATGGTTACAATGTGCTAATAGTTATTGTGTGTTTGTTTGATGGGGTGTTGTGTTATTCCTTGAAGGTTTTTGTGACTTTGAGATGGACTTCTGTGGTTGGGTTAATAACCCTCCAACAGAAACAGGGGTGGACTGGGATTGGATCTCAGGTGAAAGTAAGGGAATATTTATTCCTAGAAGGGACCACACCACAGATTCTTCTTTGGGTAAGTTACCACACATTGTAATGAGATGGTAATGTGTCAACAGAGTAGTTCTTTTGTGTTCTGTGCTTTGACACTAAAGTGATTCTAGCATAAGGGGCTGAGTTTATATTTTAACCTATTTTTTAATCTCAACAGGACATTTTGCATTGTTCTCTGCATCTGATTCTAAAAAAGAAAAAACGGCCCAGCTGGAGAGTGAGTCTATGGAGGCTGTAGACCAAGCTTGCCTCGAGATCTGGCATAATGCACTGATGTGGAGCGCAAATGGTGAGTCATTTTTCTGTGTTTAATATGACCGCATGTAAACAGAAAATGTGACTTTAGGCTTGGTATAAGCAAACAACAGGCACAGTTTCATTACAGTGAGGCTTCAAGAGTGAGATTATATTTGTTTCACACCACAGATTGTGTTATTTCACAAATACAATCTCACTCTTGAAACCTCACTGTAATGAAACTGTGCCTGTTGTTTGCTGTGCAGGTTATTTCTGGTGACTAATGAGACATGAGAACACAAACTAATATGCTAATGATTTTACAGGTCCGTCAGCCTTCACGCTGACAGTGTTTGTCAAAGAGTCTGCTGGATTGCGTCCTATATGGAATACAAATGGATATTTAAACGACACATGGATCCTGGACAGGGTGGATTACAATGCATCAGGTCCTCACCAGGTGCCACATTCATCATTTCAAACCCCATTAAGAATAAATCAATGCCAAGCTTTAAATGAACTGACATTATTTTTGCCACAGATCATTTTACATGCCAGGGCTCCTGGCTCAAAGGAAGGGAGTTTTGCTCTGGATGATGTCCACATCATCAGGAACATGTCATGTGAAGACATCATCCCAACAACCACACCAACCCCACCCACAACGAGCACGCCTCCTCCTGCCTCTGGCATGGACTGCACATTTGAAGAAGGTAAACTGGAAAAATAGAATACAGAGTTAAAGTGTAGTTGGTGAACTATCAGCGTATTTGATTGTTGTCATAAAATTTATGACAAAATGTATTATCTCTCTGTTTCATCCATAACACCACATGTTTTTTGATCTGAATATTTCAGAAATATTTGTTTACATCATTAAAGAGTACAGCGATTTACAATTTGAGTTTACGTATGTATTGGAAAATAGGACTATGTGACTGGGTGCAAGAGGACAGTGATGACTTGGACTGGACTCTCAGTCGTGGACTGGAAGTAGATCAACCATGGGATGGACCTCAGTACGATCATACTGCTGGGAATAATCAAGGTATTAGCACTGATGAACACAATAAAAACAGAACAACAGTGAGAAACTTTGTCTGACATGTTATTAGAGAAAATTTATTGATCTTTTTCAAGTAAATAGAATGTGATTCTACCCTCTCATCAATAATAATAAAGTGGTGTTTTGTTTCTCTACACCAAGGTTTCTTTTTACTCCTGAATGGATCTGGACAAAAGGATGCTGAGAAAGCAGTCCTCTCTGTCCCTGTCACCAATGCTGCACCTGAAATCTGTGTTGAATTCTGGTATTACATGCTTGGGCCTTCAGTGTCGAACCTGGATCTGCTAGTTCAGACAGTAAGTTATTATCACTACAGACGCTCTGCTGCAGACTTTGCACACAGCATTTAAGAACAGTAATGATAATATTTTGTTCCAGAAATCGTCTGAACGTTTAATCTGGACTCGAAAAGGGACACAAAATGCAGAGTGGATGAACGCACAAGTAACCATCAATACAAAAGATGCAGTACAGGTAAACTGATGACTGCCATTTTTTAAATATTTTACTTGTTTTATATTAAATTAAGTATCCTTCCTCCTCTACAGATGATGTTTTCTGGCCACAGACGGCAAAGCAGCAAAGGATTTATCGCTATTGATGACATTAGAGTGAGAGAGGGGGTTTGCAATAATCAACGTATGTAAACATTGACCCATGGTAACAAGAAGTGAAAAAACACGATAAATAACAAGAAATTATTACATTTTTTTCAATTTTTCCTTTGTTGTAGATGTGTGTGGATTTGATTCCAGCTTGTGTGGCTTTGAGAATGATACCAGTCATTTGGGTCACTGGGGTCGCAGACAGGGAACAAAGCCTCATGTGGATCACACCTATGGAACTGAAAATGGTGAGTACAAAGCTGTGACAGAGTGAAACTGCAGACTGTGTGCAACACAACATTTAGCTCCTCGTTATGGTGACACTGTTCCAACTTCAGTTCACCTCAGCGCTTTGTATGAAAGGTACAGCATTTTATCATTATCTGTGCTGAAACGAGAACTGGGTAAAAAAAAAAGTGAGTCAGCAGAGTGGAACAGGCCACACAGTTGACACAAGAGCTCACCTCTGATTGTGCAATGCCGGAACATCCTTTGACAGCAAAAGACATCACGTCTTCTTAGCTGCGATGTAGCACAATCTCTGTGTGAAAGGGCATTGTTCAAAGCATGTGGCTTGAATTTATATGATTATTTTTGAAGGTTCCTACATGACTGTGCTGACATCGAACTCTGCAGAGTCTGAGGTAGCTCAGCTGCTCTCACCAGAGTTTACTTCAGCTACAGAGATCTGTGTACGCTTCTGGTAAGTTCAGAGCTGCCATCAAACCCATTTAGATGCTGCTATCTGATACACATTTCATAGGTTGAGTTGACTGTGCATTCAGGTACTGGTTCCCAGCAGATTCCTCAGACATCCTTGCAATCCATGTGATGCGAAGTGGTGATGTGGGAGAAGCTCTTTGGGAGCGGCGTGGAGTATCCTCTACAGGCTGGGAGGTGGCGGAGGTCACTGTGTCTTCACCTGCAAACTTCCATGTGAACAGATTTTCCTCTCTTTTTCACATCATGAAAAGGCACACTGTGATTCTGCTGCCTAAAACTTCTCCTGTCCTTTCACCAGGTTGTGTTTAAGGCGGTCCATGTGCCTGGAGCAATATCTACTGTGAAGTTAGATGATTATTCTGTGAGTGATGGGGCCTGCAATCCAGCAGCCAGCTGTGACTTTGAGTCTGGACAGTGCACCTGGGTCAACGTCCCCACGTCCCCACATGGACATGACTGGGTTCTGGCCCGTGGAAGCTCCCAGGGTCCACCAACAGACCACACCAGTCAAAGCCCAGAGGGTATGAGCTTAGACACAGAATTATTGGTCTGCACATGCACTCATCCGTTTTTTTGTGAAGACATATAACAGGAATACATCGTCAGTATTTCTTCAAATTAGGTGAATACATTGACCCGGACTCATGGATAAACTAATTAGAGGTCAAATGTTAAAGAATCTATACTTCAAGAACGTTAAAATTATTACAACATTCTGGACACAAGATAGATCAAATTACTTATTTCTTTAACAATTATAGCCAGATATGAGTCTTTATTGAACATTTTGCCAGGTGAAATGTTCCTGTTTGTTTTCACAATGTCCCAAATTTATGGAAGTTAGTAGATCAATTATGTAAACTGTCACTGTTGAAATCTATGATTAATTTTTACTGACATTTCAGTTTGACACAATAAGCACATTACTTCTCTTTTTCCCTGCTGTGTTGCTGATGCTACCTTGTCTTTGGCCTACAAAAAAAATATTGTTTCACATACTTGAAACAAGGATAAAATCAATTGAAATCCAGATTGAATGATGAAACATGATTAAAAAAAAGTACATTCCTTAAATGTTATATAGTTACTGATTACTGAAAAAAAACTCATTCAGTTCATTACTCTTATCAGATTTGTTTCTTTTGTTTCACTTGTAGGCTGGTTCCTGTTGAGCTCCTCACTACACCAGAATCACAGCAGTGTAGCCCAGTTAGTGTCTGAATGGATCCAAGTAAAAGACATCACTTCCTGTTTCACCTTACGGTACTACATGAACAACAGGTCAGCAAAAAAATCAAGTTTACAGTTTGTGACAGTGTTGTACGAGAATGCGTTTCATCCTGTTTGTCCTGTTTAGTTTCCTCGTTGACTTCCTCAGGAAGTGTGTACAAATGTCATTCAGTCATGAATCACCTGCTTCACTTTGTGCAAGACTGAGAAAATTCTCTGAGACAGAGTTCACTTTTTACACAAGACCTAACTATTGAACCTAAAAGGAAAATTCTTTTATTTTATCAAGGTTTTTGTATTTGTTGCAAAAGTTTCCCTGTTTGTGGTGGTGACCCAAAGAACTAATATTACATGTCAAATAAAGGCCAAAATATGCACTTGTTTCAGGGAATATAATGAAGTGATCAAAATATTTTTTCACATATCAAATACAAACAGTGACTCCGGGACACTGAGGGTGCTCCGCCGTTCAGAGCTATCAAAGGAGGAGGATCTGGTGTTCCAGAGTAACAGTAGCATGAACACCTGGAGCACCTTCTCTCTGTCTGTAGAGACGTCCAGACCTTTCCAGGTACCCCAAAGATGACATAGTAGTTAAAGCAGAGCCAAAAACTATTTTATTCATGATGTTTTCGGATTCTCTCCACCACAGCTGCTGATCGAGGCAAGGTCCAACAACAGAGGATTTATTGCTGTTGATGATGTCCGTCTCACAGCAGGCCCTTGTCAAGGTACTACATTTTTATTTGAGATTCTTTATAATAAATGCTTAACAAAACGGTTTCCTTTTTCTCATAGTGAATGAAACACATGGAGAATTTCTTGGTTGTAATTTTGAAAATGGCACCTGTGACTGGGACGATGTTAGTTTGGGCCAGTTTCAGTGGGTGAGAGAGAGGAATGCCAGTGGGAACACTGGACCCCCTGTGGATCACACACTGGGCACTGACCTGGGTAAGACCATATAAGGACTTTGCTATTTTCCTGCTGAAGGGCAGTGTTGTTTTATTCTTGTTGGGTCTGGGATTGCTCAGTTTTAGATTTATGCTTATCACAAGTGGTCTAGCACTGAATGTCTACAGAACATTTCCAGCTCCTAACAATATGAATGTCTACTCTTTATCACAGATTTTTAGAGATTTAGCGTCTCTGAACAAAAGCATGAGTATAGTATGTGTTGTCTGCATCAGCTTGATAGACCTGTTTGTCATTTGTGCTTTCCACACACTGTTCTGACTGAGCTCTGTTCTGATTCAACCAGGTTGGTACATGGCAGTAGATGCTGACCGGGGCAATCAGATGAGTGCTGCTGTACTGCAGAGTCCCTTCATGAAACAGGCCAGCTCCACCTGCACGCTACACTTCTACTACAACATGTATGGAGAGGGTATGTTTCTGCATTTGCACATGCATATGAGCAAAAGTTGCATAAAGAATGAATGATACGCTGCCTGAATCATAATGCTACTGTTCAGATCTATCAGAAAGATTATTGACTTCAAACTGCATCATTACTCAATGAACTGAGCTGTGTGTGCATGTAATGATGCCTGTCTGTATAACTTATACACATCTTTAACTCTTCATCTACCTCTTACAGACAGAGGAGAACTCAGTGTGCTGCTGAATGAGGGCTTCAGGATCACCAGACTGTGGTGGCTATCTGGTAACCATGGTGATACATGGCAACACGGTGAAGTAGTAGTTGACCGAATTCCTCAGGACTTTACCATCCAGTTTGAAGCCTCCCGGTCATTTAACAAACCTGGACACATTGCTATTGATGACATCAGCTTCATGAACTGCACCCTGCCCGGTACACCACCTACACATCCCTTTTTTTAAAATCATTTTGCCTTTTTTAACCTGATACATAAAGTGTGTTTTGGTTTCCCTTATAGAGCCCCAGCTTCAGTGTTCTGAGAGTATGTTCAAGTGCAACAACAATGTATGTGTGGACCATAACCAAGTGTGTGACTTCAGTGATGACTGTGGGGACTGGTCTGATGAAATGAACTGTGGTGAGATGTCGGAGGACAGAATCCTTCTCATTTCTCAATTAACAACTAGAAAAAAACACAAGAAATAACATAACATGCACCCCCCTATCCCTTCAAATAACAGAGGGTATGATGGAGCGCTGCAGCTTTGAACAAGGGCTGTGTTCCTGGGCTGACAGTGATGTGGACACACCTGGAGTAGGATGGACTCGGCGCAAAGGACACGAAGCGTGGCCCAACCATGGACCTCAGAGGGATCACACCCAAAACTCTGCCGCAGGTATGAGGCTCTCCGAGCTGCTCATCAACAACAGAGATAATCTTTAAGAGTCATTTTCGAAAGCAGTGATACGGTGTGTGTTAACTCTGAGCTTTACTGTGTGATATTATTATATAGGTCACTATGTTACACCTGGGACTCACTTGACCATGAAAGGCCAGACGTACGAAATTCTCTCCAAAACTTTACTACCAAGCATAAACTGCACTGTGAGTATAATGCACGTTAATCAAATGAACTGTTAAATGGTTGTTGAAGCAACGCTGTGACCTGCAAAGCTAAAGCAGCTGCAGACACAGCCTCTGAATCAGCCATTAAAGATGCTATTTAGACCGAAAAACACATTGAAACTACTAGTTACATCACTGTTTACCGTTCATATTTCTGTTATTATATTTGTAGGTGAGATTCTTCTACTTCAGCCTGGATGATGCTGCAGCCAGACTGACCGCCCAGTCCAGGATGCTACGATCTGGTAGTGACGATAGACTGTTGTGGCTCAGAGAAACCTCACAAAGTTTCAGCTGGCAGAGAGCAGACGTCACATTTTCCTCATCAGCAAACAGCAAGGTTAGTCAGGACACACACAGCTAATATAAAGTTGTAGACCAGGTGAAATCAGGTTAGAATGTGGTTTCTCCTCTTCAGATAGTTTTCAGCTACAATCTCAGGGAAGGCCCCAGTGGACTTGTTGCACTGGATGACATCTCTTTCTCCCAAGAGTGTCTGTTTGACTCCAACAACAGTGAACTACCAGACACATCGCCCACCTCTGCCCCTACTACACCCTCAACTTTGACCACACCGATGAATCCCTGTCAGGTAAACTACAGTACCTGATCACATGACCACAAAAACAACAAAAATAAGGAAGCCTAAGCACTTTCTTCCTTTTCTTTGGTGTGGCAGGATGATGAGTTTCATTGTTGGCAGTCTGCTGGGAAAGTGTGTATTTCAGCTACATTACAATGTGATTATCATCCAGACTGTCCTCAGGGGGAGGATGAGACCGGCTGTGGTGAGAAATGCATGTTGCATTCACTGCACTGATTTAAAAAAAAAAAAAAAAAGGATTTTTCCTGAATACGTTTTGACCTGAATAATGTTGTAAAGGAGAATACATATTCAGCAGCTAAGTGTCCATGATATCCATGTGAATGTGAGGACCTAATGTTTTATAGCAGAACATAGACCAAATCATCACACTGTGGCTCTCTAAGTTTATGACCATAAGTCCTGTAAGCTTTGGCATTGTGGCCGAAACTTGATTTTCAGAAGAGACAGGAAGTACAGGCAGATGGTCTCTCCCTGCATGATAATTAAGAAAAGAGTGGTTTGTAATAAGGAAATGTTTTGATTCACACAGAGGAACAACTCTTACAACATTTACTGCTGCATACAAACACACATAGTCACACAAAATGTGTTACTCACCTCCCTTCTTTCTGCTTCAATATTACAGTATCACGTTTTTACCATTTTAGGTGCATGCACATTTGAGAGTGATCAGTGCCAATGGACTGACATTAGTGATGGACAGAGCACATGGCAGAGACAGAAATCCAGCAACACCACTGAGCCCCCTGCAGATCACACTACAGGCACAGGTGACTTTAAATTATTTACTGGCTGATAAAAGAGTCAATCATGACATGTGAGCATCTGTTGAGTCAGTTGTTCCTCTTTGTCAGGCTACTACATTTTCAATGAGGGGTCGACACAGAAGGAAGCCAGACTCCAGAGTCCCCTTCTCCCTCCTTCATCCCCCTACTGCCAGATTCTGTATGTGATAATCACCATGTTTCACTGACTGCTGTCTCAAAGACTTGTTAAATATTTGTTTTCATAAAGAGTTGAATATTTAAGTGTATGAATTGCTCAATGCTGGGGGGGGGGGGGGGGGGGGGGGGGGGGGGGGGGGGGGGGGGGGGGGGGGGGGGGGGGGGGGGG
>JAVQJX010088587.1:0-10823 GCA_036025115.1 Ambassis agassizii
CATTTTTAATCTACTTTTAATTGAGGCTGACCTAGATCTAACATAGTGATCATGTGATCTGGCAACAATAACATTATTATACAACAAGTATTTTTAAATGTTGCTTTGATTTACACAAAACAGTGTAACTGTTGTTTATATGAAGTTTTCAGAAAGATGTCCTCTATTATGTTTTTAGTTTTTGTGTAAGTTTATATCTAGCCTAGTTTAAATATTTCTGATCGATCGTGTCCCCCCCCCCCCCCCACGAGCCTGTTAACTGGTCGTCAGGTAACAGCCGCGCGCCAGTCGTCAGGTAGCAGCCGCGCGCCACGGACACACACACACACACATCACTGTATAGGAAAACACAAAACTCACAATGTCACGGTAAGCTCGGTTTCATCCACATTATTGGACTATAGATGGATTTTTTTTTTATTTAAACGGAGGTTTTGTTTTCGACGTACTTTACGTTTGGAGGCGGAAGTGCGCGCGCACGGCCAAGCAAAACTTTCAGCTTTGTGGCGTTTCTTTTTTCTTAAACTTCAACTATTTAACTTTATACAAGGCATTTTACATTCCTCTGTAGCCAATAAAATTCAGTGTAAGACTTCAAAGTGCTTTCTGTCGCACTGTGGTGTGTTTACGGTCCTTATCGCTCTTTATCACTGAATCTCACACTATCTTGCTTTTGTGGATCTGTATTGTGTTTGACTAGATATACTATGTAATTCTGAAATAATGACTTGCTGAACAATATTATATTATACATTTTCGCCACCCTCAGACTAAAGCATGTGACTTTTTGTAAGGTTTAACTTTCCACAGTGCACATCAATGCTGTAATTCAAACCATGCAATCTAAACAATAGAGTTTGTGTTGTCTTTGGGATGTTTGCTCTGCCAATGTTGGCTTGAAGGTGTGTTTTTCACCTGCAGTCGGTGAAATTGTCATCCACAGGCAGTGTGATGGAGCCGCAGAGTGGACTCCCCTCACCTAGTCTGCGGGACCCTCTGCTCAGTCCTGACTCACACATGGTAAGATGGTTTTTTTAATCAGATTATCTTTTAAGACACACACAATCCACCTTTACACTGTGCATTTTTATTATTATTTACTGAAAAGAGCCTGTGTTTGAATCTGAATGGCCTCCCTGACTGTCCCAACAGGATGTTCAGGGCTATAAGTGGGTGCGCTGGCGGGTGTGGTTGTGTCGTCTCGGTGCCCTGCTGTCCTTCGGTCTCCTCCTGATTGTGTTTCACTGGCGTCCACGGCTTGCTGTCCTTGCCCGCTGCTGCTCCTGCCCGCTTGCCTTGGCAGATATTCTGTTGCTAAGAGTGAGAAAATTAAAAAAAATCTGACTCCTGCCATTATCACTGAAACCAAACACTGAGGATCACGCCTTCTGTGAAACCTTTTTCAGTCGTTACAGACATGTTTATATTTGGTTTCAGGACAGTTTTGGCCAGCAGCATGTGGTGCAGGTCCTCACAGAGGAGGTGGAAGAGGGCAGGTGAGCTCCATACATCAGTTCATTGACAACGTCTTTACCTTTACTACTTTATCGCCTAAAGTCTAAAATATGCTCTGGTTTGCCCCAGTTTGGAGCTGCTGGGACAGCTAGAGGAGCGAGAGTGGAGGGATACAGTTAACCTCTACAAGGAGGAGGTAATAAAGTGTGGTAGTTTGTTTTGGCATTATAGTTCTTCTCAAGCTTAATATTGACATATGTGTTGTGTTACAGAAAACACTGCTACGTTTCTACCTGTTTGAAGGGCTGCGTTACATCTGGCTGGACAGGAAAGGAGCCTTCTGTCGTGTTAGGTACTGAAAACCAAACCAGACTAATACGACCGGCTTAAGGCTGTTTATTGACAATTTACAACAAATTAAAGATAAGAAAATGTACCATTTTAAACATAATTAATGTTGTTATTATCTCTTCCTGTAGTGTCCTCAATGAGGACTGGACTTGCAAAGATTTACATGGCTTCCAGACAGGCCTGAGTCCTCTTGAGCAGAGCTTGAGGTGGGAATGGAGAAGTAAACAGATTTAATTATCTCTGTGTGCAGAGAAATGATCCTGTTACCTCTTTCAGGAGACGCATGTATGGGGCCAACCTTATTGATGTACCTGTGAAACCTTACATGAAGCTGCTCTTAGAGGAGGTGAGAGGACACATCACATGCTTCAGGTGCATTTATTTCATGATGGATTAAAATGTCTGACTGTTTGTTTTTCTGCTTTTGTAGGTCCTCAACCCATTCTATGTGTTCCAAGTGTTCAGTATCATCCTCTGGAGCTTTGATAACTATTATATTTACGCAATATGTATATTCATTATCTCTCTTATCTCCATCGGTGTCTCACTTTATGAGACCCGTAAGGTGAGCATTTATATTATCTTTTTTTATCATGTATATGTGTGCCCTGTAAGTAATAATATATAAACTTAATTTCCACAGCAAAGTGTCACTCTTAACAAAATGGCCCGACTGGTTACGAATGTGACGGTACGCAGACACTCAGGAGGTAAGAGTTTTTCTAAGAGGAATGACTTGTACGTACATAGACAACTATGCTTGCTACACAAGGTACATTTAAAATGAATGGAGCAGTATTTCAAACATTGTAAAATCCCATTCAGTAAGCCTGTTAGGCTTCAAATGTAATCAGTGTTCTGTTGAGCAACAGTGAATGCAAATGGAAACTTCAAGCTGTCTGGGTGTTTTTCCTCTCGAGGCAAAACCTGTCTGATATGTTTGTGTGTTTTATCCGCCTGCTTAGCAACAACTGTCAGTCATCATAAAATAACATGATCCATTTTTAATGTCAGCTTACTGGCACAAGTGGCAAATATGATAACAGCAGTTTCTGTCATGCTATTCTGTATTAAGCCTTGAACCAACCCCATGTAAAATCATGCTTGGTTGTGTGTGTGTGTGTGTGTGTGGTTTTTTTTCTTCTTTTATTTAGTGGAAGAATGTATGAGTTCAGTGGATCTGGTCCCAGGTGACTGTCTCATCATCCCTCAGGAAGGCCTTCTCCTTCCCTGTGATGCTGCCCTGCTGGCTGGGGAGTGTCTCGTCAATGAGAGCATGCTCACAGGTACATAAGGCAACTCTGCTCTGATCATAAATATCATTCCAAATTAGTGTACTAACCTGTTTTCATTACGTCTGTGTCCAGGTGAAAGTATTCCAGTGCTTAAAACCCCACTGCCCACTGGGGATGGGAGGTACAGTGCAGAGACTGAGCGCAGACACACACTGTTCTGTGGTACCCAGATCATACAGGCCAAAGGAGGAAGGCCCGGAGATGGTGGTGCTGTTGCTGTGGTTACCAGCACTGGTGAGATGGCTTTAAACATGCATGTTATTCAGGAAGTTCAGAGAGATTCTGAGGAGCTGTGAGGAATGCACTCTGTGACACGGTCCACATACCATCATACATCTCTTTCTGTAACACTATATTGGTTAAAATAATTTCTCATGTCAAGCTAATTGTGCTGCTCATGCATCTCCCCCACAGGGTTTTTCACAGCCAAAGGGGACCTGGTCAGCTCCATTCTGTATCCTCAGCCACTCAACTTCCGCTTTTACAAAGATGCTATGAAGTTCCTGTTCATCCTGGGTTTCATTGGTAGGATCAAAGAAGTTGATATTTTATCTTAAGTGAATTATGTACTTCAACTTTTTCTTCTAATCTAGTCCTTTTCCCTACAGCATCCATTGGCAGCATTTACATTTTTGTGACCCTCTTCAGATCCCACGTAAGAGTGGAATATTTCCTGTAGTTGCCATGTCAACAGTAAATCAACTATTTCTATTAATTCAAAGCATGTGCTTCCAGGCAACCTGGCAGGAGTTGGTTATTAGGAGTCTGGACATTGTGACCATTGCTGTGCCTCCCGCACTGCCTACCGCCATCACAGCTGGAACTATCTACGCCCAGCACAGGCTGAAGAATCGGGGAATCTTCTGCATCAGTCCGCCACGCATCAACATCTGTGGAAAGATCTCACTCTTCTGCTTCGACAAGGTGAGAGAGAATTAATTAACTCTGGTAATAGTCCGACTACTTAAAGTGTTGACTTTCCCTCAGACAGGAACTCTGACAGAGGAGGGTCTGGATGTGTGGGGAGTCCTGCAAACAGGACCTACTGGTTTCTCAGATCTGGTCTCAGAGCCTAGACTCCTACCCCCTGGACCTATGCTGTCTGGCCTGGCATGTTGTCACACTGTTACATTGCTGCACGGTCAGCCACTCGGAGATCCTTTGGAGCTCAAGATGGTGGAGTCCACTGGCTGGGTATGATAATAGGAAACTGATTTTTATTTATTTCAAGTGATTAAGCATAAGTATTTGTTTAATATCTCTACATTTTCAGACTCTCCAAGAGCCAGAAGGAAATTGGAATGTGTTGGATGCAGAGTTTGGAGGTCACAAAGTTTTGGCTGTTATGAGACCCTCTGCTGTGAGTGTGCCAAAAACCTGTACTGTCTAATTTACATACAACAATTCCATGGATGTAGTATAAAGTTAGTTCTTTCTACATCTGGATTCTGGAAACAAAAAATGAAAACAGACGATGGAATAGATGGAAAAAAAACGCTTGTAATCAGTGTAGGCTCTTCATCGTGATGTCTGGGTTTTTTTGTTTATTTTACATTTTGTTTTGCCGTCAGCCCACAAGCGAGGCAGTGGCCATTGTTCAGAGGTTTCCGTTCTCCTCAGCGCTGCAGAGGATGAGTGTGGTGACGGTGGCTCCCGAGGGACGCACAGCACTCGCTTTCATGAAAGGGTCCCCAGAGATGGTGGTCAGCCTCTGTCAGGCTGAAACAGGTTTGGCCTGACACTAGATATTAGTAGTAATTCAGGTTCTGTGAAGATCTGTACTCTGGTGTTCAAATAGTTAAAGGTAAACCGTTTTCTTTACATTTTTATGTTTGCAGTCCCAAAGCAGTTCTCCAGCAAACTGCACAGCTTCTCCAGTGACGGCCTCCGGGTTCTTGCACTTGCCTGTAAACCAATAGATGTAAACACTGACTTGAGGACAATTGAACGGTGAGATCACAGTCTGTATTTCTGGCCCCAAAAATAAGCATTACAGTCTTGGTGTATTAATACAGATCTGTGTCTGTTTACAGAGGGGAAGTAGAGAAAGACATGCAGTTCTTGGGTCTACTGATGATAAGGAACCTGGTAAAGCCAGAGAGCCAACCAGTCATTGATAGCCTGAAACTGGCGTGCATTCGTAGTGTTATGGTCACTGGTAGGAAATGTTTTTTCATTTGTTCATGTTAGCAAGCATGCAGTGCAACAAATGGAGATCTCTGCTACTTAAAGGGAAAGTGTGCCAGTTTTGAACCACAGATAGATAAACGGCAAACATATAGCTACTGTATTATTTATTGCTTAATTCAACTTGTAAGTCAGGTTTCAAAACCGAGAGAGGATCAAGCGTGAAATGTTTGTCCAGTCAGATGCAGCCAGGGGGTGTTTACACAGCTGGGTGTAACCCATCTGTTTTCTCTGTGGGTCAGTCAACCATAGTGCACAGTTTAACGTTTGTATATTGACTTTCAAGTATTAATTCAGTATACCTTATAAAGAGAGTCTAACTCTTTCTCCCTCATACAGGTGACAACATTTTAACTGCAGTTAATGTAGCAAAAACATGTGGAATGGTGGGATCTGATGAGAAAGTCATATTCGTCAATGCAACTGCCCACACTGCACAGTCCATGCCCACCCTGAGGTTCAGCCTGGAAGAGGATGCAGCTGAGCAAAGCTGTGTAGAGATCATCACTCTCAGGGTTGGTCTCAGTTGTTATAGCAGTCCTGCAGAACACACTTTGATTACTGATGTATTTCTGTCTCCTCCCAGGGTCTGTATCAGGGTGGTTTTGGCTATCATTTGGCTATCAATGGCAAATCTTTTGCAGCTGTCTGTGACCACTTTCCTGAACACCTTCCGAAGGTAAACCAACAGCAGTGATAATAAACCACATTAATGCACCACAGACTCAACATGCTATCACTGCAGATTTTGATGCGAGCTACAATATTTGCACGTATGGCCCCTGACCAGAAAACCCAGCTAGTGAAAGAACTGCAGAAACTGAAGTGAGTTGTGAAAATGACAAAAAACAAAAACATACCGGGAATGAATGAAATGCTCGTTATACGGCTTCTTCTTCTTCTGTAGCTACAGAGTGGGTATGTGTGGGGACGGAGCCAACGACTGCGGGGCCCTGAGAGCTGCCGACGCTGGGGTTTCCCTGTCTGAGGCTGAGGCCTCTGTCGCTTCCCCTTTCACTTCAAAGAGTGAAAACATCAGCTGTGTGCCATTGCTGATCAGGTGAGGGGATGTGTTGATGGTGGAGTGAATATGAAGAAAAATCATAAACAACCTGTATGCTTGTTTTTTTCTTCATGTCTGTGCAGAGAGGGTCGCTGTTCTCTGGTCACCTCCTTCAGCCTTTTCAGATACATGGCCCTTTACAGTCTCATTCAATTCTGCTCCGTCCTCATCCTCACCACAGTGAGTAGTAGTACAGAAGATCATCATGCCTTACTTTCAACCCATTTTTGGCTCCAACAAATTGCTGCTGATGAACACTTTTTACAAGTCACAGTGAACACTAACGCACAAATAAATGTTCTTGATGTGTGTATCCAGGTGAAGACGAGTTTGGCTGACCTGCAGTTCTTGGTTTGTGACATTTTTCTGGTGACTCTCTTGGCCCTGGTGATGGGGAAAGGAGGCCCTAGTCTGGAGCTGTACCCCAGGAGACCACCCGCCAGTCTGCTGTCCCTTCCTGTCCTTGGCAGCCTCTTTATCCACACCTGCATGATTGTCCTGGGCCAGCTGGCTGTGCTCTTCATCACCACCACAGAGGACTGGTCAGTACAACTGTAGCGCTTTTATTATGCATTAGAACATCATCATCCATCCACATATTTATACTCATCATCTGTGTTTTTTTTTAAGGTACGTTCCACTCAATTCCACAGTGTATGGAAAAGCCAATCTTCCAAACATGGAGGACACGTGTGTGTTTGCCATGTCAGGTTACCAGTACATCTTCATGGCTGTGGTGGTCACCAAGAGTTACCCTTATAAGAAGCCTCTTTACCACAATGGTGAGTCATCAAAAAATCACCAAGGCTGACTTGAATTGTGGTGCATTTAGACATTTTCAATTTTGATTCTTATCTTTGCAGTGGTTTTCCTCTGCCTGGTCATTGCTCAGTTTGCCATGATGACTTGGCTGGTGTTTTATCCCGGCCTTTACTTTCGCCAATTCCTCAGCCTGTACGACATCTCTGATATGAATTATAAAATGCTGCTTGTTGCTGTGGCTATGCTCAACTTGTTAATTTGTTTTGTTGTGGAGGTGAGTCACCATTATTTAGCTCTCATAATAATCTACAAAAGTGCTTTTTATTGATGATTAAATTTGTGCACTCCTAAAAGCCCTTAATGACCGTATGGTTGTGTTCTTCCCCAGCTACTCATAGACTGTGGTGTCTTGAACTGCCTTCGTTTGCTGCGTGGGAAGCGTCCGTCCAAGAAACAGTACAAACAACTTGACGCTCTTCTGTCTGACTCCACTTCGACATGGCCGCCCTTTAATCAAACTCTGATCCCCACAGATCACACAGTTGTCAGCTTTAGCTAGCATCTAACCTGCTCTCCTTTGTAGTCACCTGAAACCTAAGGGAGCTGTGGTTGTCGAAGTAACCTCCTCAACTTGCCCAACATTGCAAAATCTTGTTTACCTGTTGTATAAAAAACTATTTTTCTTAAACCTGTGGTGCATTTTCACTATTTTCTAGAGTGTTTAAAGTGAATGGGAAACATTTTTTTTCTGCATATCATTTTATTAAATCAGTATATACAGGCAGTTTGTGTTCTCACTCGTCTGTCTCCTGCTTTGCCACCAGATTTCCTGAACTTAAAAATCATTCTCAGATATTTTCACTTTACTACAGTAATCAGAACAAAACCCAGGAAGTAAAGGTGTGAAACAGGAGGCACAAGTTGAATTCAACCACTACAATAAGTTCTGTAATGATGGTGTTGCTCCACTTAATATGGCTTTATTGAGATCTCCTCTGAACAAATAAAGGTGAAAATATTAACACCTATTGGGCACAATGGTCCTAGAAAGCCACGGACAGCAGTCCGCTTTACATCCAACTATGTATACGTGCTCCATTTTATTAGTGAACCATCAGTTACTGAACAATCACAGTTTGATGTTCTTACTGTGACCAACAGTTAAGACAAAATAACCTGGCATTCATTCAACCTCTGACACCACTTCACTCTGCGGGGCACTTAGTGCCACCCCAAGCTTAAATACGGACATTAGCTGTTTGAGCGATCAAACCTGCTGGAAGAATACAATCGTAGTTCATTTCATTCATTCAGTCTCATTCGCTTGCCCCTGAGTTCCTACAAGCTGCATTTCAGAGGACGACGAGAAGAAGCAAGCACACTGCTGACAAGCTGGAGAACCGACAGAGGCTTGTGAAGTACAGCAGTAAGTTCATTTTGCCATCTGACTCTCCTCTGAATCAGTGCCAACACCACCTTCAAATAATGTTTTCGGTCAAGTTTAAAAAGGGGATTTGGTTAATTTCAATTAAAATACTGATCTGCTTCTGTCATTAAAAAAAGCTACTTATAATGGACTTCAATCCACTTTTTTTTTTGCTTTTACTTTAAAAAAAAAAGAAAAATGAAGTGACAGTCCCAGGAAGACAGCTGAAAAAGCTTAATTAAAAAACCAACCGTAAACAGAATTCATCCGATACAGAACTTGACACACATGACCCCTACTCTTAAAAACAAATGGCAATAAACATATTAGGGGTGCACTGAAAAATCCAACAGCTAAGTCAAGTACTCAGCATTTATGGTGTGTTCCATGTAAGACACCACAAGCTGCAAGGAGGGTGGATAATGTATTTTATATTTTGTAAAAACTGCTGATGTTGAGTTTATTTAAAAATATCAATATTAAACAGATTCCTGGTGGTGAATGTATAGGTAGTACTTTCATCTGTACTGGTTGGATATCAGAGCATCCCTAGTATTTATAAAGACAAGCAAGAAAACAAAACATAAAACTTTAGTGAGCCAACATGTGAAAAATTAAAAACATGAAAGGTGATGTCTGGTATTATTGCTGGGAAGAAGCTGCTGCACAAGTACCAGCTCATCTCATTTTGATATGACCCCTCATTTCTCCTCCTCTCTGAGCCATCCTCTCATCAAGTCTTTGCTTCTGCCCTTCTGGCGTCCTTAAGACGGAGCCACTGGGAACTTGAGGAGGAAAGAGATGGAGGTGAGGGGTGTTTCTTAAAGGGGATCATCACAGTGAGTCCAGAAGATGTCCATAATCACAGTGCCTAGTCCTAGCTGGAGTGGGGAGAGAAGAGAGGACATTTCTATTCCTGGTTCCACCTCGAGTTCCTTACTTCCACGCAACTGGGGAGATGTGGCTGAACTGACAGCCCATCTGAAGTTAAGGATCTGAAGGAAGGCAGATTGAAGAATACAGTACTGTGTTCGCTCTCAGGTGACCCTTGATTTCTCTCCCCTTGATGGCTGGGCGGCCCTCTAGGCCCATTTATCTGTGCTGTCGGAACCCGTGGGTGCCGTCTGGGCCGGCTGGCTGCCGGACAGTGTGATTGTTTGATCGGGTGTCCTCTGAAGGCAATGTAGAATTATTGCGCCCTGGCCTGGCAGAAAAAAAAAAAAAGAGGAAACAGGAATAAATTAGAGACCGCAGGCTTTTCCCCGCGCCAGCTGCAAGTCAGAAACCACTCCCAACCTGCTGCCAGCTGGCAAGATTCAACAACACTCCTTGTTTCAACGGACGTCTTACTCTTAACTATATACCTGTAGTCTCACATTAGACATGTCCTCAAACATTTCACCCATAGACTCTGTGTTTCATTTCTAACATTGCCCAAATCATCATTTAGTTTTTGGCACAAATTCAGGAGAATCTTACTCCATTTCAAATCATTAAATTCACTCCAAGTTGCTAACAAAACTCTTTCTTTTATGACCGTTTGTCTCCACATCCTCTCAATCAACAGCCAGTCAAGCTGAAATTGTCATAAACAAGCCAGCTGCAGTCTGTAAAATGAAACCAAAACTAACCATGATTGGCAGAAACACACAATATTCTCCAAATGTTACTTTTAATTAGACATTAGCACAGAAAGAAAGAAATCCTACCGGTATGGTGCCATGTTTAGTGGATAAGTATGTTAACTGAATAGATGTGAGAGTTAAACTAAAATGTTCCTACCTGTCAGTGTTGGGCTTGTCCTGAGGCGTCTCATCTGGGCATGCACTGCCCAGTATTCTCTTCCTGGCCTCGGCATATTCTGCTTCTCGCTGGGCCAGAGACTTGACCTGTGGTGTTGGCCTGTTCTGATTCAAGGGCGATCCGAGTGATCCATTACTGGCAGGCCGCTTCAAAATGCGTATCTGAGGCGGGGGAGCTGCTGGTAATGACTCATCCTGTATCACCATGGTTGTCTTCAGTGGAGATTGTGAAGAATTATTAGACTCCCTGGAAGCAAAATAAGAAGACCATGTGAGTGACGAAGGAAGAGGACATTACACCGAACAGAGGAAAGCAGTGCCTTCAATTAGACCACATGATACAGAGCAGACCTCTTTACTAATCAGGATTTCTCCAGCAGAGCTGCATACTTCTACATTTTCTGAACTGTAAACACATCCTCCTTTTTTATTAAACCAGCAGATTTCTTTCTGAGGAACTGGCAATCCATGTATAGCGTGTA
>JAVQJX010088596.1:0-17128 GCA_036025115.1 Ambassis agassizii
GTACAGAGTCCCTGTGGTTTTAGGCACTCAGTGAGGTGTGATCTGTTATTTGTGCAACCAGTCAGTCAAATGCAGTATTATTCTGGCCAGTGAGAATTATGTACTATTAATGGCTTTAAGGTAAGCAAAAATCATGGCATGTACGTAAGCCATGTCATACTTTCTACATATACATAAACTATGATTTGCATGTCATAGTTAATGTTGACTAAATGGTTTTATATCTGGGCTGCAAGCCAAACTAACAACCCTTTAGAAAAGACATAATTAAGGTGCAGAACACTTTTTTGGTGTGTTTTGTTCTTGTGGTTTAAGGAAAAGAAGAAGTGACTGGTTAAGATTAATGAAAAGAGTGGTTTCAGGGCAGGCAATAGCTCAGTAGATAGGGGATTGGGCTCTGAAGCGGAGAGCCAGCGGTTCGAGCGGACTAAGACACATGGAGGTGGTAGCTGGAGAGGTGCCACTTCACCTCCTGAGAGATACTGCCGAGGTGCCCTTGAGCAAGGCACTGAACCTCCAACCTGCTCGGGGCATTGGCTGCCTGTGGTGCATGGGTGTGGTGTGTGATGTGTGTATGCATGACAATGTTTAGGAGTGATGTAAATTTCCCAAGGGATTAATAAAGTATATAAAATTAAAAAAATTAAAAAAAGTTTGTTCATTTTTCTTCAAAATACCTTTGCATTTGCGATGACACTCATCAAACGCGCCTGGGTTGGGTAGAGGGCTTTCAGCTTCCTGCTGCTGACCAGAGACTGCCCCTGTTGGGGGGATCACAGGGGACACTGGAGGCATTCCGAAGCCGGGTGGCACCGTCAACCCAGGGGTGGCAGCACTGCCCGAGGGTGCTGGTGGAGGCGGGTTGGGGGAGCTGGCAGCCAGAACACTCCCCATTCTGAAGGACCAAGGGAAGAAATTTAATATGTAGATTATTATGGAAATGAATGAATTAAAATCAAGATGGTAGCACACACACACACACACACACTCTCTGATTACCAGAATATATTCATGACAGCTTCCTCCAGAGTAAAGTGTGTTAGAGGTTAAATAACAGAAACTGTGTACAAAGGGTGGAGTGTCCCTTTAACCTTTCATACACATCCCATTCATTTCAACTTAGAAGATGTAGCAAATATGATACACTCATTAGCTCTTGTTAGCGATGCTACCATGTGACCTAAATATGATACAACACTGATCGCTAACTGCCGCCTTTAAGAGGCATTACTGATCTTCTTTTTGAATGAATCCTGGTTCACATAACAAGCCACTATGACACCGTTAGCCTAGCTTACTTCTTAGCACAGTTTAGCACAGCTTGCTAGCTTTCTAACGCGGATCTGACACACACACACACAGCTAACGCTAATAAATGAAAAACAAAGTTCACTCTGAGGGATAAATAGAACAATAACAAAACATATCAGCATGAAACATCACCTTCCATAAAACACAGAGCTAGCGAACGACACTCACGTTGTGGTTTCCAGAGGACGATACAGCCGGAAGTGTAATCCAGCAGCACCACCGAAGAAGAAACAGTAGTAGACGAAGAAGAAGACGAAGAAATGTGATTTTGTTTTTGTTACTATGGCGCATCTGTTGATAAATTATTAATATTAATAACAACTGAATTATAATATATAGGACACAGTAGGTGTGCAGCTTTTATCTTTATCGTAAAGGTTTAGATGCGATTGTATGTCTTTTTATTTATTATTATTATATATTTATTATCCGCTGCATGTCTTCTGTGTGAACATGTTTTGATCTTTTGATCAAATTCTCCTTTACTATAACCACACGGAAGTCCAGCAGGTGAACAGAGAGCAGCTGTGAATTCTGTGTGGACAAATAAAAGTAAGTCTTTGAGCACAATTTGTTTTCTTCTCACTTCCTGTAGCTCAGTCAGTCAGGTGAAGGTCATACGTTTACTTATGTATGTATAAAAAATCTGTTTAATTACATGATCTATCAATGAGTTGGCAGTAGTTGTTCCTGTGTGTACACTGAACATATACATAAAACGCGTTTTTAATTATTCTAATAATGTTACACTCACACACAACACACCTGTGGTAAGAGTGTACAGCAGTACAAATGTAAGAAATACATCAAGAAAGCAGAGAAACAACAGTCAAAGTCAGTCAAAGTAAAGTTCAGGTCAATTTATTGAATTTTGTAGCCCCTGCAGGTGTTTCCATGTTACAACAGTTGAGGACAGAGTGACACTTTTTAGTTACAGAAAACAAAAGCATTAAAAATTAACAATGCAAAAATGACATTTTTTCAGGATCACCAATTTAAAGTCAATTATTCAGTCTTTAATGGCATCAAAGTGGAAAACAATCCTGTACTAGTGGGAGAAACAAGAAAAAAACTGACAGCTGAAAGTTTGGGTGTGAAGGAATTGAGCCAATTAAGAATATAAACACTCATTTGTCTCCGTACTGTAGAGAAAACACTGCTCAGCTACACTTAAACTGAAAATTTCGACCCCAGATTTTCTTTTTTAATCCATGTTTCAGAGAAACGCTGCTGTTACTTTTATCCTCAGCTCACTACAACAAATCTGCTGAGTCCATCTTGAAATTTGGCAGAAACCTCCAGCAGTGTGGGTGAGTCTACATTAGTGCAGCAAACTGACGGATCCAATTCAAATTCAGCTACGCACAGTAGAAATATTAGCGGCGACGCAGCCTTTAATACTACTCAAGGTGTTTTTTTTCCCTCCACCTATTGAGAATTTGCAGAAGCAGCATTCCCATCCAGATCCTCACCCCCCCCCCCCAATTTTTTTCTTTTTAAACAAGGTTTCCCCAACAACCCCCCCCCCCCCCCCCCATTAGCACTCCATGTTGGAGTGCACACACAGACCAAGGACACCACCAGATGACATTCACAGCAACATCATAACCTCCTCTGTGACACAGACGGGCTGCTTTTTAAACTAATAAAATGTATTTTTCTGACTCGACTTTCACTAAAATTAGGGCTGTGGTGGCAAAATGTTCACCAAAAAACAGGGTTTTAAGAAAAAAAATGATATTCAGAGACAGTAACATCACAATTATGAGGGAAAATGTTGAAACAATATTTTTCCTCACAATTTCTTTTTTCCCCGACTGCTGCTCAACACAACCCCCATGTAGCTCCATATTTAACATATGGCACTACTAAGCAAGTCTATTTTGGTGAAAATCCAATTTTTAATGCCTCTTTTAAAAAGAAAAGTTCAAATTTAATGACTGCTGCTGTTTGGCGTCACAGAGGAGATGCTGAATGTCTGTCAGGGATGTGATCTAAAACACAGAAACACAGAGAAGAGAAAATAAAAGATGGAAAACTCCAATAGAAATGATTTGTTTTTGTCCACAAATATGATCTCCTGGAGAAAGAAACAAAAAGAAAAAACATCCCTGACAATTGTAAACACTCATACAGATATTCATGACGCCACCAACAAAAACACAAAATGAGTCCGCACACGTTTACATGCAGCTCCAGACTGAACAGGAGAGCCTGAGCCACAACGTTTCAGGAAGGAGCTGCAGGTAAACGCCATGACTCAACAAAACTGACACACACGCACACACACGCACGCACGCACACACGCACGACATTCCACTTTTTTGGTTTTGCTTCAATGTAAATCCTGAAAATCTATTTCAAGAAAAAAAAATTCTACCTCCTCCTCCACCACCCATGAAGCAAAGTATTTTTTTTTGTAATTGTAAACGACTAGTGTAAACAATGAATCATTTACAATTTTTGTTTCCTCAAAATGATTCATAACACCTCGTATAAAGATTGCCTAGTGGAAAAAAAACAAAAAACAGACTGAGCTGCAGAAAACAGATCTCAGCGCTCTGATCGTCCGGCAGGAACAGGTTCCAGAGGATCACAGTGCTTCAACGGTTTCCAGAAACTCGCTCCTGTAGATCTCTCTCTGGGACTTAAAACACCCCGAATCAATGCATTTGTTTAGTTTGTTTTTGCTTTGAGTACCAGAGAGAAGGAACAATTGAAGATGCTTAGAGAGCATCTAAATAAAAAACACTTGGCTTCTGCACCCCCCCCCCCCCAAAAAAGCCCTCCAGACGTTACCCAGTGCTAAAGCCTCACAGTGCTCCCTCCATCCAAACAGCTTTTAAGCAACAAAAATAAATCTTAAAAAAGCAAAAAATACTTTCTTTTTATGTCTTTTTTTTCTCCTGTATCACTTTGTGACGCTCTGTAAGGGGAGGACAGAAACAAAAAGTCACAGCTGCCTGTTCAAAGATGCTACAATGTTGCTTTCAAAACACAGAGAAACCCCCACACACAGATAATCCTCACATTTTTTATCAAAGCTGAGCCAGGGGAAGAAAAAAAAAAGTGTCATTACTGCTACTGCTGAAAGATAACGAAAGAAAGATTTTATTTTTATCGATTTGTTTCTGGTCCGTGAAAGTTCAATTTCACATCTGCTTTCATGGAGTCTGAGCAGCAGCAGCAGTGATGAGCGTCTAACATGCTTTAAGAGCTTGGCATTCAGCCACTGGGCTGCAGAGTCAACATGGCAACTAATACATTCACCAACTGTAATTTTGTCATGACAGGGTTTGTTGTTTTGTCACAATAAAATCTGAAGATAAAGGAAAAAAAAAAATCAAAAATATTGTTTTGCACCAAACATGGACTCGCTGATCCTTTACTCATCAGCTGACTGTCAAAGCTGATCTGAACCCGTCTCTGATGCATCAGTCCTCTGCAGGACAGGAAAGCAGGTTTTCATTCAGCGGCCAACAGATTTCAGTTTCCACCAGCCAAATGTGATTATTTGTTTTAAATGTAAAAAAGAACCTCCAGACAAACAGCAGCCGTCTGCAGGCGTCATCACGGCGTAAAGTAACAGTGAAGCTGCGTTTTATTTCCCATGCTGCTTTGAGTGGTCGCAGGACAACATCCATGAGTCAGTACGGGGATTGGGGGGGGGGCTTGTGTGTCTTTATAGGCCGTCTCCTCACATTAGCTCTGCTCATGTTTTATTTATCGTGAAAGGGAAAAACAGTCACATAGTATTTAAATTAAGCTGCCCTTTTTTTTTATTGCAACGTTCACATTAAAAATAAACGTTCACATTCAGAATGGTTTAAGAAGTTTGAGCCGTGTTTTGTGTGTTTGTTCCCTTGCATAACTGACGTTTAAATAAACTGGGATTATTATCAAATTCATCCTTGTGCTCGTACTCTGCTGCATGACAGACCACAGCAGGCTATAAATGGATGAGTGCACATGGGATTAAGTAAGGCACTTAAGTGACAACAGCAGTGTAAGCGGACAGGACGACGGCTGGTGTAAGTGCACCATTGTAACATTAAAAACAGGCCAACCTTGCTGCCGGCAAAGAAAACAAGTCTCCAAGGACGACGGGTTCAAAACAGCTCCGACACTCTGCTGTCTCCATTACACCAGCACATGCTCACTAACCCATTATAATTTGAGGAAACGGTGTAAGGAGGATCAGTGATCCATGTTTGGTGCAAGACAATGTGGTTGCTCAGTAAATAAAAAGAATGAGGCAGCTCTCTTTGAGGAAAGGAAAACAAAAAACAGCCATTTGACAGGCTCTGAAAACAAGAGACAGTTGAGGAAATGAAGAGTTGCCTGAAGCCTGTGTGCAAGCGCTGATGTCTGTGCAAGAGCCCGGTGTGTCTTACTGTCCTGAGGGGAGGACATAAAACTCAACATTAGCGGGACAGCTCTGAAAAGCATCATCGTCCAGAGCGTCGGGTCTCAGAGAGCGCCTCACCTGCTTTAGGTGCTGTCCTGCTGGCGTCCTGGTTTCTCCTCCACTTCCTCCACGTCGCAGTCGGCGTTGGATGAGTGGAACTCGGCCACATAGAGGCTCTTGTCGATGCTGCCGGGAATGGGCTTGATGTCGGTCACCAGCTGGTCTTCGATGGCCTTCAGGTTGAAGCGGTCCTCAGATGTGATCAGGTTTATGGCCAGGCCCAGGTGACCGAACCTCCCTGAGAAACAAATGATTATGTTAAATGTCTCTTTTAGATGCCACCTTCTCTCCTTATGAAAACATTTAGCACCGTACCTGATCTTCCGATGCGATGGAGGTAAGTTTCAGCATTCTTGGGGAAGTCGAAGTTGATGACCACGTTGACAGCTTGGATGTCGATTCCTCTGGTGAACAGATCTGTTGGAGGAAGGCAGAAGATCACACTGATGCTCCTGATATCTGAGGCTTTTCTGAACATGTGTGAGAAGCTCACCGGTGCAGACCAGGTTTCTGCAGAGTCCATTTCTGAAGTCATGGAACACACGGTTTCTGTATTCCTGAAAAAAAAAACAAACAAACACAATGTTGCAAACTTATCTGTTATTGTTCCACATATCCACACATTTCCTCCTCCTCACCTGCATCATTTTAGCATGGATGTAGAAACAGGAGTAGCCCAGCTGAGTGATCTTCTTGGCCAGGAGCTCCACCCTCTGAGTGGAGTTGCAGAAGATGATTGACTGGTTGATCTGAAGCTGTGAGAGAGACACACAATCATCGTTTAACAATTAAAGCCACACAAAGCTTTGCTGATGTCAGAGAAAAACAGGAGTGCAGTCAGTCAGTTACCCTGGAGAACAGTGTGTTGAGGCAGTGGACTTTCTGCCTCTCAGTGACGTAGGCGTAGAACTGAGTAATGCCCTTCAGAGTCAGCTCCTCCATCAGGTTGATCTCATAGGGTTTCTGAAGGTGCTTGGCCTGCAGCAACAAAAAAAAAAAAAAAAATCATGGAATGTTGTTACTGTCAGTGTTTAGTGCAATGCTGGGGATCAAAGAGGATTAAAAACGATGTTTGCATGACTACATTGCAAAGGACAAAGCTAACTATCCGAGCAATAACATCCTGTGGCTGGTAGCTGAACACAAACACAGATCTGTGCGCAGAGGGTGAGCGGCTCAGCCTGCACTGTGAGCCCAACGCTGCCAAGTGGCCTAGAGCCAGCAGGCTGGCCGAGTAGTGCGGCAATTAGCTGACTGCTCACCATGAACTTCTGCACGCTGATGGGGAAGGTTGCAGAGTAGAGCAGGATCTGCCTGTTCTTGGCCAGGAAGCCAATGATATCCTCGATAAGCACCACAAAGTCCTGAGACAGCAGCTTATCTGCCTGAGGGGAGAGGAGACATTTTAAAGTGAGGCGGCCCTGTTCCAACCTGAAAAACTGTGTGGAATGATAAAGACTTGTAAGAACATCTCAAATACTTGTATTAGAAAACTGCGTTTACCTCATCCATCACCATCATCTGGACTCTATCCACCTTTGCCACTCCCTTCTTTATCAAATCCAGGATCCTGCCAGGCGTGGCGATGACCACATGCACTGATGAAAAAAAAAACACAAATACAGTTCAACACGGATCACTCAGTGTGTGTGTGTGTGTGTGTGTGTGTGTGTGTGTGTGTGTGTGTGTGTGTGTGTGTGTGTGACAGCAGCCTCTTTTAGCTGGGTGATGTGAATCCAAAATGGATCTTTACCAGTTTCATCCAGGCGCATAATGTCATCTCGCAGGTTGGTGCCCCCGGTGGTTGCCATAACTTTCACTCCTCCTAAGTGTTTGCTGATCTGGATGCAGATCTGGCTCACCTGCAGGGCCAGCTCACGAGTGGGCACCATGACCATGGCTGGAAATGATCATTGGAGCTTGTTACAAACGCAGGAAATTAATGACAGGAAAACAAAGTAACTGAGGGCAGCATCTCACCCTGTATGTGGTCCTTCTTCAGGTCTATCCTCTCCAGCAGTGGGATAAGATAGGCTCCACTTTTCCCTGTTCCATTCTTAGCCCGGGCCAGAATGTCCCGCCCAGACAGGGCGATGGGAATGCTCTCCTCCTGCAAGGAACCAACAATCTCATCGTCTGTCTCAACTCAAGATTTTTGCAGCTACTTTATACCTAGTGTCCAATAAAAGGCCAATAAAGCCAGTTTTCCTCACCAAATCTGTAGTAGGTGGCATTTAAAACTACTTTATTTCTGTGTGAGTGTCTATAAAGAAAAAATAAAACCAATCATACCTGGATAGGGGAGGGTTTCTCCCATCCCATCTCAAAGATGCCCATCAGGAGTTCTCTTTTCAGACAGTAGTCTTCAAACTCATTTCCCTTAGTGGCGGTCACATCCTGCAGAGGACACGCAGTAGTTAAGCTCACAGTAGATAACTAGTTTAAAGTTAATGACAAGGCGCCTGACTCACTGAGGTTTTGACCCTGTTGTCTTTGGGAGGGAGCTTTAAGCTCTTTTTCCAGTCATCTCCAAACTTGATGCCTCCCCCGTCCTGAAGAGCGCCACCTGCTTTCTGCAAAGCACCCAAAGCCTTTCCTTGAGTTGTTGGTGCTTGTTGGACTGAAGCTGGTTTGGTCTGTCCTCTGAGCTGCCCGTTCTGCTTGTTCAGTCCCATGACGACCGGGCCAACGTTTTCTGTTCTGGCAGTTGCCATATTTCCTGCTTTTGTTGTTTTATACTTTTTTTGTTTTTAAATGTCCACGTATTAGATTTTTGCCTCTTAGATTTTTTGTCTTAAAAATCTCTTCAAAAGTAAAAAAGATTAATAAAGCATTAACAAACAATATTCTCTATTCTTTAAGTCCAAAGCTTTTACAACAGAAGTGGATTTGTAGTATTTACATATACACATGTACGTTCAGTTCGGTCCCCTTCAACAACAGAGTGACTGACGTACAAGGACAACAAAAAAACAAGTTTGTACACAAGAGCTCTTCAAAATGAAGAGAAATTTGCATTCATATGCATGAACTTACTTGTCCACAATATAGAAAAATTATATGTGAACAAGTATCAAAGCAGTTCAAGTCCTGAAATAGAACAACTAAGGCAATCTGAACTTGGGGAATAGCTTCTTCAGTATAATCTTCATTCAAAACTTAAACTTCTCTTTCTTAATTGGACAATATTTCGTATTTCCACTTTGAGTCCTCAAGAGTTGCTCAATATCCCTGTTTTTGAAAAAAGGATGTCCAACTTTGTACAAGTCTTTCCCCAAAATCATATAGTCTGTAATGCTTATTTCCACTCTGTGGATATTTGTTGCTCCACGCGTGAAAAAAAGGATCCTGAAATTGCAGTTGATACAAGGGGGGTATTTAGTCCAAAGCTAAAACAGCTTTCCACCCTTGTTGAGTCTTCAGTGTGTGTATGAGTGTGTTTTCTTTTCGCCTCCGGGTGTTTGACCTTCTCTCCGTCGACACCGCAGGTCTTCAGTTCGGTCTGCGAAGTGTGAGTGTGGCTGTGATCAACCCGCTGCCTCCTCGAAGTCAAAGCCAACAACTCGAACCTGAAAGAAAGCCAAACCATATATATGAACACTGAATTAGGGAAAACTCTGACATATGCACATAACATATTACAGCGCTAGAATTAAACCTAAGGAGGTATTATTGTCGAGATTTGAGATTTTTAAGTGATCCATTAAGTTTCTTAATGATAGGTTAAAACATCTCAGAGGTAATTAACATGCATTTCGAAACAATAGTTTTACATATAGATTTTCAGTCATCAAAACTCAATAAATGATGAATCAGAAATAATATCAGAAACTCCAGTTATCTCCCTCGGAGCTCCCTTGAATTTCCCTCGGGATCAATAATGTATGTATGTATGTATGTATGTATGTATGTATGTATGTATGTATGCATCTATCTATCTAGCTATGTATCTATCTATGTATCTATCAAAACGAAGCTCCGCTGCGGATTCCTTTACATTGAACTCAATAAATGGTTTGAGGCTGCACAGGTGGCAGATTAACAAAACACAAACGCATCTGACCTACAAGTTAAGGTCTTAAACAAACGGCTTATAGTTCATATCCACCGTTTAAAAGTTGACATCCTGTGTGTGTTTGCTAAACAGCTCGATAGTACGTCAACTTACTTTTGTCGCTCGTTCGGTTATACAAACGTTTTCTGCTGTACTGTAAACAGGAGTTGACTTGAAAATATATTAGAGTGATTTTTAAATTATTTTTATTTGCGTATCAAGGATGCATTAAAGTTCCGTCTACAGAGAAACGGTAATTACGTCAGGCTAGCTGAGTTAGCTAATGCTAAAGTAGTGCTAGCTTAAAGCTAACTAACCGTTAAGCCGTTACACACACCGGTAATTCACTTTTCACCACTTTTTAGCACGACGAATGTGGCCACATCTGCATAAAATATTAACAACAATAATGTTATATGCTGATCGTAGTACATTCTCTGTGATTTGTCAAAGAACAACTACCCACATAGCTAGCCTCGAAGCTAGATTCGCACAAATAACTCCACTCGTTAACGTTAGCTATGTGCTAGTCGCCTCACATCAATACGGATGTTTTTTTTAACAGAAAAGACCGCTTCAAAGTCTCCACAAACGTACCTTAATTTCTTTCTTATTTTACAAGGGATGCGCAGTGTGCAGTTGATCAACAACTTCTTTTACAATTCGCTTTAATAAATGATTTTTTCTTGGTATAAATCGTCTCTATTGTGTTTCTTCTTCCTTTAAATCAACATGGTCGCCTTCTTCTTCGTCCCTTCTTCCTCGGTGTTTCTCTCCTGTTTATCACATGTGAGACTCAGCGACGCCACCGCCACCTGCTGTCACAACTGGGTACAGCTGGTGGCATATAAACGGCTCAAAACCATTATTTTGAGCTTCAAAATAACAATTTTTAAATTGAATTTTAGCGTTTAAATAATATTGATATAATGTATATATTTTCTCAAAATTCTGTACTAACATTTTAACCAAATTCATGTATAATAGTCCATCACAATGAGTGTTTTTATGGTCAGATGAGGGTTTGTATAAAAGACACAGACACAGTTCTTCATTACGTTGATATTTAACTGTTAAAACATGGGGCAGGCAATAGCTCAGTCCATAGGGGATTGGGCTGAGAAGCGGAGAGCCAGTGGTTCCCAGACCAAGACATATGGAGGTGGTAGCTGGAGAGGTGCCAGTTCACCTCCTGAGAGATACTGCCGAGGTGCCCTTGAGCAAGGCACTGAACCCCCAACCTGCTAGGGGCATTGGTTGCCTGTGGCACTGCCCCCACTCCTCCTTTCCTCTATGCATGTGCATGGGTGTGGTGTGTGATGTGTATGCATGACAATGTTTAGGAGTGATGTAAATTTCCCTAGGGATCAGAAACATACTCTATTTAATCCCCGGGGGAAAATTACATTTTTCACTCCTATACAATTTTATATGCATACACACATCACCCACCACACCATGCGCATGCACGTGCATAGAGGAGAGGGGGAGTGGGGGCTGGCGCTGCAAGCTGCCCTGCCCCGAGCAGTTTGGGGGTTCGGATCAATAAAGTATATAAAATGAAATTAAAATGAAATTAAAAATGAAATTAAATGAAATTAAATTAAATTCATGAACTGGTTTGTCATCAGTGAGAAGCCATGGTGGAGTGGATCCACTTGGTGAACTAACACACCTGCGAAGGTTACAAACCAATAACGTGTATGTAAAGAGACAAAGGTAAATATGAGAGTGAGCTGCTGTTCCAGCACTTACCTTGGCATAAAAATCACAAATCAAAGTTAAAAAAAAAAAAAAAAAGATTTCAATCTAAATTCATGTCCTACCTGACAGGAGTCTTTTCCTCCTTTCAGGAAGCCAGCACAGAACATGGAGGAGGTGATCCTGTTGGGGTAGGAGCACTCGCAGTCCTCCTGGGACAGGATGGGCAGATCCAGGCAGTGCAGACACTTCAGACAACCAACTGTAACACACAGACGCACTATAAATAACACTGTATATTAATATGTGCAGTATTCAGTCCATTCAGCTGCTCCTAACTCACACGGACTCTTCGTGGCCCCCCAGCCGGACACCAAGCACTGTGTCCCAGCAGGAGCACAGCTTTTGGGCAGAGCGATGGGCTGGACGTACTGATCAAACTTTGCTGGCTCAGCAAGTTTGATCAACATGATGTCGCTGTTGATGGTGTAGCGATCGTACTCTGGGTGGGGGATGATGACAGCAGGAGCGATGAACTGCTCGGGGCCGTCCTTGTAGCCGATGTGGTGCTCGCCCAGACGCAGCTCGATGTCCTCACCCCTGATGGAGAGGAAAACCACAGGTCATGATAACATGCAGCCAAGGGGCCAGCCTGGAAGTGCTGACTCACTGACACTCACTTGTAGCAGTGTGCAGCACTGACCACCCAGCGGTTGTTGATCAGGGTTCCTCCACAGTAGTGCCAGCCATTGTTGAGTGACACCTGCCAGGGGATGGAGTGAGGCCTGCACTCATAGCCGCCAACGATCTTGTCATCAAAGGCGAGGGCAGCTGTGAAGGTATGAGCAGAAGTGAACGAAAAAAAAAACAAAACTCAACTTGTGTTCAAAAGTTTCATTTTCCCTCACCATGTGTAGCCACCAGCTGACAGAACAACATGAGGAGCATGGTACGATCTGTTCAGACCTCTACAGACTGAGGCGGATCTCATCCAGCTCTAGTTTGGTGCCCTGTGAACGTCACTGACAGAGAACCAATAGATGTAGAAAACAAGTTAAAGGGAAGAAATTTGAATTATATCTGAGATCCCTGATAGGAGCAAACAGCTGGTGGGAAAAGCCAAGCTGTGTCAAACAGGCTCAAATCCAGACAGAGAGGCTCGGGTTTATGATGTCTGGCTTTGAAAATGTTTGAAATATTGTGTAATTCATCTCTTTGTATCTATCCTTCATTTTAGCACGACTTGTACACAACAATAGGTAAACACAACAATCAATTTATCTGAGCTTAGCAGGGTCAGAGGGTTTTATCAGGAGGCGGCACAGAACAGGCTGTGCTAACAGAGCTCAGATTACCTGCACCAGATGTCGTGTACTTTCACTGTTTTGTCCAGAAGTTTCAAATAAGCGGCAGTCATCTTTAAGGTTTAATTCAGACAGCAACACAGTGAGAATTCATTTACAGTAAAGTTGCTCTGATATGCAGACACTGCTGGTGAAGGCCTCCTAAATCAATACGCTGTAAACATGTGACAAATTTGAAAAACCAGATTCATCAAAATATAATAATATTATCAGTAATAATAACACAGTGCATCTGGAGCGAGCTTCCCGTTACAAGTACACCGTTAAACCTGTCCAGTTTGATTAAGTAAGCTTTAGAGTGAAGGCACAACAGCTGTCCTTCCTGAAATATCAGGCCAGTTTGTTTGTAAGACTTTCACTGCGCATCTAGATCCTAGTAGAAAAATACTTAATAATGTCATTATTTAGAAGCTGGTTGTTTTTGTCAGTGAAAAACTTGCTGTGCATCGTAGGTTTAAAGTGCAGTACGCCAAAGCATCCTCATAATGCATCACTCTGATCTGTTTCTTTTTTTTTCTTCTACAAAAGTCCAAAGACTAACTGATAAATCAGTTAGATGAGTCGGCACTCTGGTAAGTCTCTTCCCGCTTTGGGCGTTTGCGCAGAGCGCATGGAGTCGGGGTGTCCTTCTCAAAAACCTCCCTCATCCGTGCAATGCAGACTTCGGCGGCAACCTCTGTCTCCTTAGCGAGCTGTGACAGGCTGAGGAAACCGTGTGGGAGGTCCTCCACTACTTTCAGAGTCACGGGCTGGCCCATGGCTCGCAGCTTCTTGGCAAACATCACAGAGTCGTCCAGCAAGGCGTCCAGAGCTGAAGCCTGTGTGGACACACAGAGGAAAAACACAGTGAGCAGAGGGAAAAGTGCCTCATATTCACACAAACAAAGTTGTTTATTATGCCAAAAATTGTAGATTTTTAGTGCCTGGTTTTCCAGATTGTAGCCCAATGCTCAAATTCATTTAGCAGCTATCAGGCTACAATACAGACTTTTTTCTCTAAAATAAATTGGTAAGGTTATACACTAGTGGTGCAAAAAGGTTTAATATAAACTGGGAAAATGACAGCTTTTCTTCTTACCACTATGTGTACAGGCGGCAGGCCTTTCAGCAGGTTGTTTGGAGCCAGGACTGGAGACACAAATGGGTTCCTGATGACAGGGCAGGAAGTCGGATGAATCAGAGCCAGGCACTCGGAGCGCAAGGGCTCAAAGCCTTCTGGGTAATCGATGTGCTCTCTGGAGTTGTGTGCGGTGGTCTGAGATGGTGTGCGCCGGGTTTGAATCCTCCTCTGAGACTCCGAGCGTAACCCACCCGGGTCGAGAAAGGACTGGATCCAGTTGGAGGCTCCCTGGGTGAGATCGCTGAGCAGCATGGCCGTGTCTCTGCCCAGAGCGCTCAGGTTAGTGCTTCCCACTGCAGGCTGCACCGTCTGAGACTCTGCACCTGGGAGGAAGATGACGTCAGATTAGCAGAGGAGACACAGTGGAGAAGCTGGGAGTTAATTATTTTCAGCTTTCCTTCCTCCAGTTTATACATAAATCCCACACACAATCTGTGTTCTGTTCCTCTCATACCGGAAAGTACTTTGTGTTAAATGAGGCGTGGACTGTTACACACACACACACACTTGCTATGCGCCCACATACCTGCATACGCATTTAGACATTTTGCAAGAACACCCAGAGGCAACAGTGGGTCAATGAGCGTGAGCAGACGAGACGGTGAGGCGTCAGTGGTGAGCAAGGTGGCAGGGTAGGCGGCCATGATGCCATCAGGGACTCGGACGCCAACAGACATGGCCTTCATGGACACAGTGATGCAGAGGTTTCCTCCGGCGCTGTCGCCTGCCAGACACACACGCTGTGCTGTGGAACCTGACACACACACAGGCACAGCGAATCAGCCTTTGATAACATAGAAAAATTTGCATCCTGTTTCTTTAAATTTGTCCAGATTTTCAGAGCAAAGGACAACCAGTCACACAACAGAGTGCAGTTTAACTCACCCAGCAGATGACAGTTATTCAGTGCCCAGCAGTAGGCGTAGAAACACTCCTCCAGAGCTCTGGGAAAGGGCGCCTCAGGTGACAGAGAGTAGTCGACAGAGAGGATTGGGACGCTCAGCTCCTTCGACCAGCTCCGGAGATAATTCTGAGACAGGCAGGGTGGACAAAGAGAATGAATTATAAATGAATATTATTAAATGGCATTAAGAGATGAAGTGGGAGCATTAACTTAATGTACCTCATGAGATCTGGATGTCTGCGCCACAAAGCCTCCACCGTGAAAGTGGATGAGCAGCCAGGGGGAGCGAGGCTGCTTCTGTACCCAGGGGAGGTGGGACACAGAGATCGGGGGTGGATCTGTCCGAGAAAAGGCAAGAAACTCCTTGCTGTCCTGTAAAGAGGATGTGTAATTCTTTCATTTCTGAATGAATGTGTGTATTTTTGATTTCCTGTGTCGGTCTTACCTGTCCGTCTCGAAGCTCGTAGGAGATGAGACGCATGTGCACTGGCCCAGGCCCCCAGTGTGCAATTGGAGGGGACACAGTGACAGACAAGCTGGGGTCTGAGGCCAGAGGAAGGCGCAGAGCCACTGGAGGCAGCGTCAAGGTGAAGTTTACCTGAACTGGGTTAGAGGCTATTCTGCTAAAGCCCTGGTGAGAGAGGGACACACACGAGAGTGAGAAAACACAGAGGACATAACATAAAGTGACTAGAAAAGTGACAGGAAACGTATATGTGACCCTGCCTACTGTTATAAAGCCGGATTCTGTGAGGTTCCAGAAGGACTTCCAGAACTGCAGGTCCAGGTTCTGCGTGATCCGTTCAAACTCAGCTCCTCGCAGCTCTGGATCGATGACGTACTTCCCTGATGTGAGGAGGGAAAGAGCGGCCATTCCTGCAGAACGAGAAAACATATGATCACAACAAAACCACAGAATTCATTTAATCAACATAAAAATTTAGACTATAGCCTTACCTAACCCAGACTGCTGTTTACCGTATGTCTCTCCATATGAAACCATGCTTATGACGACGGTCTGGAGGAACGGACGAAGGGCTGGGGAGAACTAGGAAAAGAAATTAGACATGCATGGATAAGAAGGTGCTGCTAACAGATAAGCTCACATTAAAGTCCCTCAGCTGACCTGAAAGCCCAGACAGCGGCCGTAGAAACAGGCTTTGTGCATGGAGCTGTACTCCTGTACAAAGTGGCGGCTCAGGTCCTCATCCTGCATGGTGTACAGCTGGCCGTATTCACTGTCGTGGATGAGCCGCTGGGCGAGGTGAAGCAGAGCGCGGAGCTGGCACAGGGCGCTGCAGTACGCCTCCATCTCAGAGACGTTGTGGTCAGCCCGGAAGAAGGCACCGTTGTAGTTAGAGGCGATGTAACGCCCCTTGTGGATGATGTGCATAAGGCAAGACAGTAAGACCTGATAAGACGAAAGGAAACACAACTTTGTAGAAAACGTGACTCCGATTATTAAATTGATGATGTGATTAATTCTGCTGCCAGAAGGGAGAGACAAAAGCTCCACAGTGTAGCTTTAACCACAGTTCTATGCTTAGTCTCCCCTCAAATAACAATAACACATCCAGTCCATGGGAGTTAAACCTACCTTAACCAAGGTGCGGTAGCCATTTCCTGGTGTTTGCTCGTCAAAGTCATAGTGATGATAGACAGCGGTGAAGCTGCCGACAATGGGCTCCAGTGCCCGGCCATGCTCCCGAATCTGTTTCACACACGTGACCAGGCGCTGTGCGACTTTTCCGTACGGCAAATCAGGGGTCTCACACAAAACAGAGATGTTGTCTTCACATACTCGCTCCAAGGTTGCAAACACAACCTTGTAGTCCATATCTGAGGCTGAGGGAGAGACAAAGACAGAGCAGAGAGTAAAAGCTCAGCAATTCTCCTTTTTATATCCGCCAGTGGAGCTGTCGACGCAGCAGACATGTGATGTGGAAAGTACAGTGTATCTTAAAGAAAAGGGATCATCACTAAAAAAACACATTGATCACTGTGACCTTGTCTCTCTTATTATCATGTTATCTGTAGGGTCAAGGGTTGAAGCAGCCTGAATACATGAACTCATCCAGCACTGACTCCATAAGAAAAGCTTATAGATCACTCCAATTACAGCAGTATATAGAGCACAAACAGCACACTTTGTGGCAAGTGAGTCCTCTTAAAAGAGAGCATGTTATTAAACAATTACATCTGTCAT
>JAVQJX010088618.1:0-15748 GCA_036025115.1 Ambassis agassizii
ATATATACACCCGGTGGACAAAAAACAACACACACACACACACACACACACACACACACACACACACACACACACACACACACACACACACACACACACACACACACACACACACATTACATGCCTGCATTTACCCCTTACATTATTACACACATATGTACACTGTGACTGCATAGGCATATGCATATAAACATGTAACCTCACACGACCTGATACACACAGAGCAGATCTGTGTGCAGTGATGAAGGTGCTCGCTGTAGAGGCTGATGAAGGAGCTATTTATTGTGTGTTTTTTCATGGTTTGCTTCCACAGGAAGGTAAAAAACTAACTAAATGCCAGTTTTGTGCCTCCAGCTTTGCAGAGTTTACCTCAAATTTAACTTCCCCTTGGGGAAAGATGGAAAGATGTTTCCAGAAAATCTCAATATGATTTTATTTTATTTTAAGTTTTATTTTTTTTTAAAAAGAGAGTCATAGGAATATATACACACAATGAATTCACAGATACGACAGATGATTCCAAGTTTTATTTGGTACAGCACAGTACAGTTTACTGTATGTTCACATCAGCATTCGGGATCTGTCACAACACAAAGTAATGTCTGTGTGCAACATTTACTTTCATTTGGTAAAAAGATTTTAGAGTCAGTAGATCATAAAGACACACATGCAGCAAAAGTGTGTGTGTATGAAATATGTTTGTATGTTGTTCTGTGAGAAATCAGATATAAAAGTATCTGTCTGGAAATCTTGACCTTAAAAGGTCATGGTCATTTTTCCCTCCTTCTCCTCCCCTGTTTTCATTGCTTCTACTTCCTCAGCTTTACAAGAAGCACATAATACTGTCAATAAGACCCTGTTACATGACACACTGCAAGAAAACCTCAGTAAAAGATGTCATGAGAGGTTTTAATAGAAAAAAAAAATAAAAATTCATGCCCCTTTGTTTGGCAGCTCACAAAGAACGTACAGTTAAACTAACATGAACTGAATTAGTCAAACAATTCAATTGTCTGCTCTGTGTAAGTTTATGACAGATCCTGCTGTTCAGAGAAGTGTGATTATTTACAGGGAGAATCACAGGAAACCTTGATTTTTCTTTTTTTTTAATCCATTTTTTTTAATCTGGATCTCATGGATTTAAAAAAACATCAACCTGGCAACACTGGGTGTGCACATTTTTTCACCCAGTGCGATGAAAGATGAGACAGGTCGGATCTCACTGGTTTCCTTGTCACATGTCAGCTACAGATGAGGACTATGTTGTGTCTTTTTACAGTTTAAGGTGCACTGAATCCAAATAATTAGCACAGAAATGACCAAAAACCTCAAAAGTGCATGAGTGCTGACAACTTCAATCCATGTTTGTTGCACTTTCATCACATTTTGAACTTGGATCTAAAAAATAAAAATGGAACAGCACAATCATTTCTGATACTGTTTTTATGTTGTAGCACAGTGAATGTCAAACTTGGTTGTGACAAAATGTTTATTTTCATTTCCTCTTTTGAGGAAACAAACTTTACTGTCACAACTGAAAAGTTTGATATTCACTGTTTGAGAAATGTTTTGTTTCATCAGTCTGAAGCACACAGATGTTGTCCTTAAGAGTCTAAAAAAAATAATAAAATAAAACAATACTAAGAAACACAGATCTAGACCTAACAATACAGCAAAAAGTCTACAGTAAGTATGTGTTTGATTTTTATCACTGGGCTGTTTTTTGGATTTTGTGTGTCACCCTACAGCTTTTTCTGTTACTGCTGTTTCTGTGTTAGTTTGTGTGCATTGAGAGAATAGTTCTAAATCCTGGATTACAGCTATAAATTAAACTATAAATACAAAATGCCTTCAGAAGCTGCAGGGTATCGCTCAAAAATCCGAAAAGATAAAACTACCGCTGTCTAAATGTGCTTTATGGTATGGAATCTTTTTAGTCGGGCATTTGCATTGGTGTCCATGCTTCTTCACTAGAGGGGTCCTTTGTGGCTCTCCGTTGCATGTCCTTTCAGTCCTGCTCAGAGCTGCTTCCTCTGCTCCTGTTGACTGCTGACCCCTTTACTTCTTCTCCTGAGGGATCTTTTGTGTAGCCTGTTACTGTTGGTGCCGGCTGGGAGGAGAAAGGGAACGAATACTGATGACATCATGTAAACATGACTTGCCAAAAGACTTTATCCTGAGTGGTGGGGCTAAAAGATCTATTACAGGAGGTACGTTTTCAGTGTACAAAATATTTCATGCACTTTATAATTTATGACCCATTCAGTTCAAGGTTTGAATCTACTGGATTAGTTTTGGTTGTCCATTTTGTTTTCATGAGTCTCCAGCTTTTGGTTAAACAGACCCCGCTTGGCGTAAAACCATCAATCCTTTTTCTGTCCTGTATTACAGGGTCACAGAGAGGGTGGAGCCTATCACAGCTGTTAATGGCTACACCCTGGACAAGTTCCCAGCCTGTCGCAGGGCTAAAACATCACCAACATCCCCCTGTAAACTCACCTTCTATACATTCCACTTGTGGCTCTTCCCACAGTCCGTTTGCCATGCAGCGTATGACAGGCAGGTGGCGCTGTGTGTAGCCTGGATCACACTGGTAGCGGACTATAGAGTTGACAGGATAGCGCTCTCTGCTGCTCCCCATCGAGCGGCCATTTTCCACTTCGGGTGGAGCTCCACATGTGACTGGCGGACAGAGAGGATGATTTAGAAATTAAGATGGTTGGTAAGGCTCTCTACTACAGTGACACCTGTGGTCATTAAATGAACTGCAGTCATCATGAAATTTGAAGATATGAAGATAATTATTATTATGTTATTTGCAAACACAGAGCTAGCTAATTTAGCAGTCGGATCCACTCGAGATGTTAGCATATTACTGAATTTATCCATTGTTAGCTTAGCCTGCTAGTTGATATAGTTCCAAATTTTGAATGAATTCGATGCCAGTTGTAATCTTGCTGCACCAGGTGCTGAGCAAGCTAATGTCACTGGCACAAAGCTCAGAAGCATGACTAAATATTTGATTCATGTTGCTCCACAGTAAACTAACCAGGCGCAGACTTGCAGATGAAGGGAAGGTGGTAGTTGCAGGGCACATCGTTCCACTGTCCGCCCTCATGCCAGATCATCACCACACAATCTTCCTCTGAGTTGAAGTAGTTATCTGGCTGGTTAGGCCTCCAGTTCTCAAATGTCTGAGCAAAACATGAAAAGAAAAGTAAGCAAGCTGGACAATTATTAAGCTGCTTTAAATGGGGAGAAATGGTCTAATCAAATTCAGGAGGATGAAGTGAGGCAGTTGGACTTGAAGATGTTTTGCTGCTCCTCCAATCAGCTTCAAGTCAGTTTAGTGAATGCAAATTACCTGGATGACTGAGAACCTTCATCGACAATCAAACTCACCAGAGGACTGCCATCTGTCCAGCGGAACTCATTCTGTACGTCTTTGTCATTAAGTCCAATCCACTGGTAGTCCTGACCGTTGGCTGTAGAGCATGAACAGACTGTGTGACTGTCTGATGTAAATGTCAGGATGCTAATGTGCACTAAAGCTTGTACTCACAGTTGACAAACTGCTGCTCCTCCTGGGAACCGATGCTGACCAGGTGAGCGTTGAGCTGCTGGCAGCGTTGCTCTGCCTCGGACCAGGTGTCCCGCTGCGTAAAGTGGAGGTAACAGCTTCCCATAAACTCCAACCAGCCTTCAGGACAGCCTTGCACAGCTACACACAAAAAATAGAGTCAGTATCCTCCTTCTACCTCTATCTGTAATGGGGTATGTGGATGTTGTGGCTGCAAACTCACCTGTTGAGCAGTCTTCACCGGTGAAGCCATTAGGGCACTGACACACGGCGAGCTCTCCCTGCACAGAGCAGGATCCCGATCCACAGGGGTTTGGATCACAGGGGTCTGCAGACTCTGACAGCACAGAGACGCCATGTTTATTTATTTTCTCATAGTAACAGTAAATGATTGTATGTGAATTAAACCTGTTACTTACCGTCCACTACTTCAGGTTGCTCCACAACAGAGGGAGTTGCTAATGACACTGATGGTGCTGTGGTTGGGCTGGTGTATGCTGCATCTGGAGTCACTGGAATAAGTGTGGGTTGAGAGAGGCTTTCTTGACCATACGCCTCAAGTCCTGATTGGCCAGGAGAAGCAATGTACTCTCTGTAGCTCATGGTAGAACCAGGAGGCAGGGCGACAGAAAGCCTCTCAAGTTCATGAGAATCTCCGCTTCCTGAGACATGTAGAATACCGCTGAACCCACTTCCTTCTCCGCTCACTTCCACCACACCTCGACCCTGCTCAGGATGGCGTGTCAGCGATGGTACGGTCACTTCTATCATCCTGTCATCTGTCATGTAGATGACGTCACCGCGGTGCTGGAAGGAGTCCCCAGAGGCAGAGGCACTGCCGGACACACCAGATGGAAAACCACTATGTACACCACTGTGGGACCCTGATCCTAAGGGACGATATCCAGACACCTCTTGCTCTCCAGATGGTTGGACTGTCAGGTCAACGGCACTGTGGTCAATAAAAGAAATGCCAGAGAACCCACTAGAGCCTGACCCTGACATGTGTCCTGAACCAGAAACACTTGATTCCAAGCCTCCACTGAAGTCAATTCCAGCCTGTCCAAGTTCCTGCTCAGTGAGCTTTTGGTAGGTTTTTGACACCATTTTTCCATCCACCATGATGATCATCGAGTTGCCACTGATACCACTGATACCACTGATATCCCCACTTCCACTGGGAAAACCTGATCCTGATACACCAGAGTGTTGTCTGTCAAAACCCTCCCCTGATCCAGAGACACTACCCATCTCTCCAGATGTGAGGATAGCACTTCCACCCTCTGCCTCCTCAGGACGTCCAGAGGCAGACTGGTCTCCAGAGAAGACATCAGGGTGTCCACTGAAGATGACACCCTGTCCTGAGCCAGAGACGTCACCACTGCTACTGGAGACGCCAGACTCCCCGGAAGCGGAACCAGAGCCTGACACATCCACCGGGACCGGAGGTAACATGGGTCTCACTGTGAGGATGGATAAAAATATATGAGTTGCTGTGCATGAAAATATTTATTGTGTTCGTCTGTCTCACCTGTTGGTTCAACCTGCTGAGTTGTGACTGTTGTCTTGTTGATGAACTCTGTTATAGTGATATTTACAATGGGCTCAGTTTCATTGTAGTCCACAGTAGTTTCAACTAAAACAAAGCAACGCAGAAAATAAGTTGACAACAAAGAAATTTATTTCAGTAAATATAATTAAAGAACTTACCAGTTGGAGGCATGAGATCAACTACGACTGTTGTCTTGTTGATTACATCCACAGTTACTACTGTCAGATCTACACTAGTCTCATTTTCAGCATGGACAACAGGAACTTCAGCTGAAAAAAACACATTAAAGTTTACTTTTATTTGGCCTTTTCCCATTAATTAAATCAGTTAAGTTTAGTCTTCCGGCATTTCCTTGATCAAATATTTTAACTACAGTAAGGCTATTGTAATTTATGCATTGATTTCATTGTTTAAGCTACTTACGGATGAGAGAAACCTCTCCTTTAAAACAGTATGCATCATAGCGTGAGTGCTCATCAGGGAATCCTGTTTGATTGGGGTAGGCGTAGATGATGTGGACCCCCACCTGACCTCCCCCACAGTGGGACTTGGGCGTCTTGATGGGATAGCGAACACTGCGGTCCATGAGCCAGCCTGGTTGGCACTTGTCAAGTCCTTGATTCCATGCAGCATACAGCTGCCCGGGGTTGGCCAGGGTGGTGTTGAGTTTCTGACAGTGCTGCACAGCCTCCTCATAGGAGAAACTGTCATAGTCGCTGGTGAAGAACACCTCACCTGATAGACAAAATAAAAGATCAGAAGAGCATTTGTCTCAATCAGGTAGGTGGATAGATGCTCACCAGTGAGACGTTCCACATAACAATATACATCATATCGCTCGTTTGCTGGTCTCTGGCCGTAGGATCTGACTCCGGGGAGTTGAAGCAGATTCCCAGCACAGTTATCTCTGGGTGACACAATTGGATACCTGAGAATGAAAATATGAGCACATTTAAAAAATTTTCTGTGACATCCTTCATATAAGATGACCTCATCCACCTCACCGGACAGTCTGGTCCCGCAGCCAGCCTGCATCACATTGATGTAAGCCTTTCTCAAAGGCTGCCTGCAGCTGCTGGGGGCTGGCGATGACCGCACCGATACTCTGACAAGCCTGCTGAGCCTCCAAAAAGTTCAGGGTATACCGACCAGTGATGGGCCTGTAGTGGAACACCACACCTGGAGGCAAAGTGTGTATTTAGGCTACATCCTTTAGAGTACCAAAAGGTTCTGAAGAATTTATTTATTTATGCAACTTTACCTGTGGGAGCCATGGCCTCATATATATTCAGTCCAGGCACAGGAGTCACTTTAGTGAATGTGTCTGTTATACTGGGTGGGATTGGCCGTGGGGAGAGAAAATCTACTCCTCCAGTCTTGGTCTCCTCACCCTCAGATGGAGTAGGAAGGCCTGGATATGCTCCAGGGGCAGGTGTGATGTGCATGATGTCTGGGAAAGGGGTGGTCCTTGAAGGCACAGCGCCTATATCTTCACCAGCAGAAGGAAAAGAATGCAGGATTAAGGCTAATGACTTTCCTCTCCCTGGTGGTGATGGGTAGTAATTTTGTGACTTATTACAAGATTCTTTGCACAGCAGATAATGTATGAATTAACCTTGGAAGCAGATAGCATCATAGCGAGAGTCTGGGTAGGGGTATCCTGTCTGGTTTGGGAACAGGTAGACCGTTCTCACACCCAGGAGTCCCCCTCCACACTGAGACCTGGCGATGTTGATGGGATAGCGTACACTCCTGTCACCCAGCCAACCAGCGCTGCACACATCCATGCCACCTTTCCAGGCCAGGTAAAGCTCCCCGGTAGTGGCTAGCCTGGCACCAAGTTTGGCACACTGGTCCTGTGCTTCGTAGAAGGTAAACTTCTCCACAGATGTGGAGTAGAAGACTCTGCCTGAGAGGAGAGAGAAGAAAGAAAGTCACTTAAAGGACTCATGAAGTTGCTTTTGTTGTTGTGCCTGTTTAGGTGAGTGTACCTGACAACTTCTCAGCAAAACAATACACGTCGTAGGTCTCATTGATCTCTCTCACGCCATAGGTTCTCACACCAGGGAAGTTTTCCTTGTCTCCATAGCAACGCTCTCGTGGCTCATGGATTGGGTACCTTGAAGAGATTTCAGGCAGCAACGGTTAGCGTAACTTAGCATAAACTATATAGAAGTTTTATTTGTTAAAGACTCCTCCCAATAGCATTAAGAAATGAATGAATTAATCTTTTCATACAGGACCCCCCTCTGGGTGGCCAATACTACCTGACGGTCTGATCAGAGAGCCATCCTGCGTCGCACTGATGGTATCCGTCATCGTATGCAGCTTGGAGTTGGGCTGGAGTTGCAATGGTGGCACTGTTCAGGATGCAGGCTGCCTTGGCCTTCTCAAATGTCAGGGTGTAGCGGGTGGAGATGGCACGATAGTGGAACACAATACCTGTGAAGTTAATAGTTGACAACTGTCTAATTCTTTCCACTTTTACATTGCAATGATGTGAATGAAACATACCCTGAACTTGGATGTCCACAGTGTCATAATTGTCCTCAATGCCATGCATCACCTCACAGCGGTAGGTGCCAGAGTCTTTGGACCTCAGCTCTGTAATTTCCATGGTGGCATCAGTAGGAATAAGGGGGTAGTTGACCATTGTCACTCTGTCCAGATACTCTGTCTCCACAATAACTTTCCCCTCTGCTGCCACCAGGATCGTGGCCACCTTCTCCTTGGTGACGTAGCTCCACTTGATGCGATGGGACAGTGGGGCGATGGTCGGCGCTCCAGGATCGTTGACAGTGTTGTCCTGGAAGTAACACGGCACCACTGCCTTGCTGCCCAGCAGAGGACGGAGGGGCTGTTCCATCGGGATGCTGACACGCAACGTGCCATCCATATCTGAGGTAAAAATACACAAAATGGAGATGTATGTTTTCCCCTTGTTGACCTCCAAAACCTCTAAAATACTACATTTTGTTATCCTAATGTAATCTGATTTATTTGCCACTTAGGCACAGGTCTACAGCAGAGAATGTCAGTGTGGAGTTTACACACTTACCATTATGGTCTTCAAATGATATTGTTGATATTGTTGCCGAGATGAGGGGCAAGGACACACACAGCAGAAGTAGAGGGCTCATTGTTATCTGAAAGGAAATGTTTGTGTTGACACAAGGATCACAATTTGATCATTTTGATTGATAATTATCAAAGGACTGTATATAAATGCTTACTGTTTGTTACTGAACATGGATGAATGTTTGAATGAATAAGTGGTCGTATTAATCACAATTTCCTCTTTCCACTGTTGTTTTTCCTAAGTCCTGTACATATTCATTCCATATTATGTATAGAGCAGTTGGTTAATGCGTCAACCTCATGAGTTTGAAAGTGGAAATGGTACGTCAGGAGTCTCTGGTATCATTTAAAAAAATGAAAGCCCTCTTTGTGTTTGCACACAGGAAAAGTGTTCAGTACTAAAATAAGAAAGAGTCAGTGTGATTCAGTAATCTCAAAGGGGTTTCCATTTATTAAAAACTAATAGAGAAATGAACGTTGGGCTTCGGCTTTTGCCATTTGTGTTCTCTCTTCTCTGTGTGTAAATGCAGTGCTGCTTTCACAGGCTCTTACAGAATGAAATCAAATGTAGGGCAGGCTTGTGCCGTTTTTGACCCTCATCAGGTCAAGATCCAAATTAGTTGAGTAATAACTGCAAAAATAAGTCTCATCAGCCTCTGCTGCACTTTGTACCTTTCTTAAGAGATGTGTGAGATTGTAAGATAGGCTTGTCCACTTCCCTCCTGAAACTGACTATAAGATTTGTTGCATATTAGAGTTTAAATAAAAAATGAGATCCTTTCAACTTTGGCCTCAGGAGTGCATCCTAGAGTGAGATCTGGGTCCCCATGCATGAAATTTGGTACATACATATCGATCATATGAAATGGGGAAAAAACTCTCTTCTTCGTCTAAAACCAACAGGAAGTCTGTCATTTTGAAAAAAAAACCCCAGCAAGCTCCATCCATCAATCTTCTGAACTTGCTGTCCTGTAGTAAAGGGTCACAGGGAGCCGGAGCCTATTCCAGGTGAAAGGTGGGGTACACTCACTACACAGGGCTCCTACTAGGAAAATGAGCTTATTCTGAAGAATTTAAAGGACCAAAGTTGTCAAAAACATCTGTGTAATCTGAGTAATATGCCCATATTTTTAAGTGCCTGATTGCTTTTCTTAAAACACCAGTTAAGGAATGTTAATTATTTTGTTGATGTTGTGACAAGAGATGGCACTCACTCCTCAGAATCAAAGGGTCACAGAAAACCTTCTTACATTGTTTGTTGCTAAGGAAAAATTGGGAAAAAAACAAGGTTTTTAGTTGAAGGATTCACATGCTCTTGTGGTAACCCTCCTAAATCCAGCTGAATTATTTGTTTATTTTCAGTCAGAGACAAAATATCAGTGAGTGGCACCTTCAGACTCCGTATCACAAACTCACATCTGTCAAACCCTGATTACCGCATTGCTTATTTTTTCTTAACTTTCCACAGCTGTGACGTGCAGCACAGATAAACAGACGAAACCGTTGCAAGTCCCAACTGAACCCTCTCTGTGCTGCATTCACAGGACAGGCAGCAGAGCAGCTCCCAGTTCATTCAGCCACAGAGCAGTAAACCTGCAGTCACAAAGCAGCGACTGGCAGCCTGGTAACAGGCCAACATAGCATAGATATATAGTTACCTTTGATATTTTATGGTAATTAAAATCCAGGACAACGTTGTGCATCAGTATGTGCCCTCCATAGTGTATGAATGAGCGTGTGTGTGGGCTGCTTACATTCTCAGAGTTCCACAGATATCCAGCACATATAATACAGTAGGACTAATATTTGCCCTGCTGTCTAAGATCTGTCTGAGAGTGACTCTTGGCCCAGTTTGGGAGGAAACACAAAATACCACACAGCATAGACATAAAGACGGATCCATCCCGGAATAGTAACACATTTGTTATGAATCTGTGATGCTCAGTCCATCATTAATGTCCCTGTTAGTCATGTTTTTCCATTCATCTGTTCTTTAAACTTGTCAGGATCCCTATAGGAACAGGTGGAGCAGAGACACCCAGGTCTTCCTATTTACAACAATATAATCCTGGATTACATCCAGGACTTGGAATCTTATTAGACCTCAACAAGTGACCATAAAACTTATTTAACCTGCTTGTATTCATCATTTTTTCCTGAAGAAAACTAATAAGTTCTCTTAGTGTTTGCTTGAAATATTTTCCAGCAACATTCTCCCATAAATATTCCCTCATTTAAGGTTGTTTAATCATGATGTGGTCTCCAGAGTGTGTGGTGTGTGCAGACATGGCAGCTGATAATTCAGAAAGCACTAAGCTTCAATAGAGGCATTAAATCACCAATAATACTGGTAGATAATACACCATTACTAATGCTCTGTTCTGCTGGATTTTTAGGACCATCACATTGCTGCAGACTCCACCAGCTGTTGGTACAAATCACCTCTGCACCAGTCGACTGATTCTCAGGTGAGACAGTCTTCTGCCTACTTAATCCTAATGTGTCTGCACTGTCTTTGGCTTATGCAAGTAGCACCAAAAGTCCAGCAAATCTGTGATGGACACACATAATACAAAGGCTATAAAGTTTCTCACTCACTCAGCTGACAATTAGTCACTAAATCCTCTGAAACTAATGCTGTGTGACGCTATACATGCTGTGTCCTCTGTCCTCTGCCTATGAAGACAATCAAACTGTGCTTTCTCTGTGCATGATTACAGACAGGACCTCTCCTTCATATTACTCACTGCCATCATTGAGCAGATTAAATGCATCATTTAAAATGTGGCCCTGGCATTCGTGAGCAAACCTTGCCAGGCCAGGTCAGGGCAATCAGGCCTCTCTCCACAGTGTGCCCATTCAGTCAGTGGGGTGGCTTCTGCTGCCCTGTTCAGCCACTGCGGTATGTTCTACTCCCAGCTGAGGTGGAGGGCAATAAGGCCTCAGTCTGTTCCAGCAACGGACAGGGGCGGGGCTTCAAGAGAGGAAGGGGGGGTGCAACCCTGCCAAGGTAAACACAAGGCGGGCATCCAGGGGAGTCTAACCCCCTCCATCACCTCACCACCTCCCCATTCACCCACTCTAACTCTCCAGAGCCCACCCCCTGCCTGGCCAGCAGCAGAACAGAGTGGACATTGATCTGTATGCACACACAGAAAGACAGACTAACACTCAGAGATCACTGTGAGGATGTGTGGAAGCGCACGTCTGATGCTCCTGGTAGAGAAGAAGACGTGTGTGTGCACAAACTGTAAGACCAGTGTTTGAGAACACACACAGACTCTTGTACAGTGAAATGGGTGGAGGGCAAAAATTCATATTCACAGGTGCTTATGGGCACATTAGCACATACCGACATAGTCAGCAGTCACAGATCAAAGACAAGCTTCAGACACATTAGTTAAATGTGTCAAGTATACACACACACACACACACACACACACACACACACACACACTGAATGCTAAAACATCGGAACTCTCCATTGTGAGTAATCTTTTAAAGATATATGTGAGTCCGTTATCAGTTGTGTCTTTCATTTCCACACCTGAAAATTACAATTCAAGACAAGTGCTCAGCAGCCTGATGTAACCATAGAAACGGGATGCCGCTCTATACGATGACAATTCTCTAGTCCTATGAGTGACATATGGAGCAGTATATTACCAGTTTATGTTAATTAGTAGCATAATTGAAAGCAGAATTTCTGGCAAACGTTTTTTGTGCTGTTTTTCTCGATGAACAATATAACTGTTGACTCTACAGATTTTTTTTCAGATTACAAAATATAGAATTGACATAATTTCTTATTATTTTGTCATTACTTTATAAATACTATTCAACCATAGTTTGGAGTTCAAAGAAAAAAAGGCAGATTTTTATTACTGCTTACCTTAAAGATGTAAGGTGACAATTTTAAAAAGCAATACATTAAATAATAATTTATTGGCTTACAGGGAATACTGTGTCTTAATCCACATTGTGCCTGGAGTCAACATCAATATAGATAATTGATGAACCTCGACTTAAAATTTCAAGATAAATGCATCAGTCATAAGATAATTTTAACAAAATAAAGTGGCAATAGCCCATTCTATTAGCTATATTATTCATTTATGCCTGTAAATTACTATAAAGGACAGCAAATCTCTGACTGTGGTGGTCACAATGGATCAGTGTTGAAAGGACACATTGCTCTGTTAACAGGCATCACAAGTCATCCAACACTTTTTGACACACTCACATTAACCAATGAACACATCGCAACCCAGAAAGCAAAAACGGTGAATCCCAAAACTCCCACAGAGCTCCCACACTAAGAGTTCATTCAGAACTACTGAGATAAAAACTTCAAAAAGTTACCTTTGGTTTGGAGTACCTGACTCAATACCTGCCTCCCCTCACAAGCAGAGGCAGCAGTGTGAAAGTATCCCCTAAAAAACCTCCTCACAGTATTCCTCCTGAAAGGGGGGCTCCAGGAAACGTACCGTTGATGCTGCTGCAGAGCTCCCAGTGCCGGCGACTCCAGGGGCCTCTCACTCCTGCCTGTGTAGGAGTGCAGAAAGAAGCTCTATTCAAACTCCACCACACATTTAGATTTTGGAAAGAGAGAGAGAGGAAAGAGGGAGGGAAGGAGCAAAAGAGAGAGAGAGAGAGAGAGAGAGATGTGGTGCTCTCCTGCCAGTTGGTGAGGTCATGCAAACAGCCCAGAATATCAAAGCTTGAAGCACAAAATCCAGCAGATTATCAGCAGATTGTAGTTCAGTTTATGGATGATACAAGCATTATAAAGGCAGAAAAAGATCAGTCATATATCATCTGTATGATTTCAATGACAAATGGACTATTAATTACATTGAACACTCTACTTTAGATTATCTGAATACACTGGAAGGTTATAATGTGTCACTCACTGTCACAACATTTTGTTAATAGTTCCCGTGTCTGTAGTTTTTATAAAGTCCTCCTTCTGTCTGTGTTAAAAACACTTTCAGCTCCTACATCATGGTTTCTAAGATTCATATTAGAGTCTTTATGTGGATAAGGGTTATTTGGTCAAATTCTATTCCATTCAATTGACATTTAAAGACACAAATTAATTGAGTCCAATCTTTATTGAGAATATGAACAATATGCACAGTTCTTGGAGTATAGTTTATGAAAAAAAATCCCAGATTTGGTTGATAATACATGCAGAAGAGGGAATCCTTCTGACACAGGCTATAATATCGACTCAGTGATCTGTTCGTAAGCAGCAGTGCTCACAGTTTAATGAGGTCAAACTTAAACAAGAGTCACAGAACTACATTTTTAATAGTGCCTTCTAGGACAGATTCAACCGAGAACATAAAATAAAAGTAGCTTTTTGTGTCTGTTAGGCTACAGCCTTCTTCCAATATAGAGTTGATACTCATTTTTGTTGGAACTTGAAACCCCTTAAATCTGACCAAAATTCAAAAAATATGTAACATATAGGCATGAATCAAGAATATTAGTGTGTTAATGTCTGTGTGCATTCAGTTTAAAGTTAAACATGCTAATGTTGGCTTGAGGTTGAGGAAAGGCGTGTCTCTTCCAGTTCGTCTTCTACCAAACTCTATTCAGAGGTGTAAATACTGGCTGTGTGTGCTCACTGACACACACTCACCATCAGCATCTTCAAAGCAGGAATTATTAACAGCTGATTTGCTATATATTTGGGGGTTTATTTGCAGACTGTATGTTTGTTTAGCAGCTTCACATAGATGAAATAGAAACAGCAGGTTTACCCATCATCATTCATGTCTATCAGCTGTTGCATCTCAAAATATCTGTTTTATAGGTTTATGTTGCAGTTTTTTTTAGTCATAAAGCCTGTACATTTATTTCTAAAATTGGAAGGAAACTTCTGTGAAAGACTGTTCCAGCTCAGCATTTCTGGGGATTCCAACTTTGTTGCATACTTTTTATAAGCAGGTTATAAAGGTGAAGTTACGATAGCATGAAGCAAACTGCTCCTTGTGCATGAGTAAAGAAAAATGTTACATGGAAAATCTCCTTAATAACCACAGAGTAACTCACATTTTCTGCTGCTGTGATCTCACACAGGCTTCTCCTGGTTTGTGAGTGGGAATTTGTTAGTGGGCCAAATACTAAAAACAAAAATGCTCCATGAAAGAAAAATGAAATGTCAGACAAAGAATCTTAGAGGAAAAGACCACTGGATTTTTCCACCACGGTGAGACAACTATGTGGTATTTCTCTGAAACAAGGAAAATGAGGTTCACCACCAGCTCTGATTCACAGTCGAAAGTTTGTGAGGCAACATTAGTATGCAATTTCTTTGCATATGCATCACAATAGCTGGTAAGGTTTCTGTCAAACAGTTTAAAAGCTCCATTAGGAACACATTTGGTCGGTAATCCCCTGAAATCTCGCATATTAATGTGAGGCTGTATGGACCATTGTCATCTGGCAGTGAGCTGAGGTGGGTTGAATAGCTTTGCTTTCTTTTAATTAAGTGTTTGATGACCATTGTGAGTTTCATTTTCACTTGTGGTTGAGGTTAAATATCAAAAATAGGTTTGGTTGGATACCAAATACACATACCAACATGTCCTCATGATAAAACACCATATCTGGTCAGTAATATATGCTGCTGCTATGTCTGCAATGTATCATCCAGGCATGTCAAACTGGTCCACCAAAGGACCGGTGTGGCTGCAGGTTTTTGTTCCAACCAGCCAAAAGCACACAGCTGTCTGAAGACTGAGATCAGTTGATTGATTTAGTTTAATGTGGTGCTGCTGCTTCTTGGTTGGAATTAAAACCTGCAGCCACACCAGCCCTTTGGTGGACCAGTTTGACATGCCTGTCACAACATCATGTTACGTTTATGCTAATGGAACATATGATTGGGTTCAGTGATGTGATCCAGTCATGGGACAGATACAAGAGCTATAGGTTTGGGATGGTGAGGATGCATTGTGATGGATTTGCACTCAGGGTTTGAGTCCCCCCTGATACCACCAGCTGATTTGTTTTCACCCACAGCAGCCATGAGAAACTTAACAGTGGCATTAAAAAACAAGGTGAAGGGTACGCTCCCATCGCTCAGCCGCCATTTTTACTACAGTCACATGCTCACATGTTTTCAGAGTCTGAAAGGCTGAGGATGTGTACAGTGGTCATTTCTAATGCCTGGCAATATTGACTTCTTTCCATTTTTCTAATGCATAATTGCTTGAAAGTTTTGTCTATCACCCTCAAGGCATCTTCTGCCTCTTTATGCCATCCCAGTTAGTTTTAATACAGACAAAAAGATGTATGGAGAGTAAAGCCACCTACCTGTCAAACCTTATTATGAATTTAAAACATTATTTCTGCTGTAAAATTGGACACTTTAACTTGAAGGTCTATGACAATAGTCTCATTTTTCTTGCATACTGTCTTTGCAGAGCACAAAACGTCTGTCCATAGTGTCTCAACATGTTATATGTGGCTGCTGTGTGTGTTTTAATGTGGCTGGATTACATTGCAATAAATTAAATCACACAAAG
>JAVQJX010088663.1:0-12287 GCA_036025115.1 Ambassis agassizii
TGGGAAAGGCTCTCTTTTGTGATGTATTCTGGCTTGCTGTGTTTTTTGTATTTTCATAAACTATACTTTAATCAAGCTGAAAATATAATGTTTCACATTAAATGCAAATAGGAATCAAATGATAATGAAATGAAATGATAGTTTTGTAATAAAGACTCAGGAAATGCAAGATGCCTATGGAATTTTGCTCGCAACCATGGAAACTTAAAAACATGCTTTAGAGAAATTAAAAAACGTGAATATCGACTACTGTTGAATTTTATACAAGAATAATTGATAATTCCATCATATATTTTTTGTTATATGAGAATTAAAACCTCTGCCGATCCTATTGGGACTGATTAATACTGTCAGTTACTATTCAGCTCGAACTCTGTTATCAGACAGTCTGGAAAAAGTTGGATGCTCTTTGAAGTGCAAATCATAATATTTGAACTGACGCCATTGGACTTTGATAATTCATATGATAACTTGTCTGTGGTGTTCTCGCCTCTGTTTACTGTTGTCTCATTGTGTTTTCTGCAGTATTCTCTGATGGACTTGCTGTCTAAGATGGTGGTGGGCCAGCCGCACTTTGTGCGCTGCATCAAACCCAACGACGACAGACGGGCACTGTGCTTCTGCAAGGAGAGGGTGTTAGTGCAGCTGCGCTACACGGGGATCCTGGAGACGGTGAACATCCGTCGACAAGGCTACTCTCACCGCATCCTGTTTGAAGAGTTTGTCAACAGGTAAGAGTGGTGTTGAGGCAGGCAGCACCTCCACTGCACAGCGTGCACACATATGCCGAGAGCCGACACAACCCCAGAGATAGTGTTGAACAAGTGAGCCACACTCTGCATCACACAAAACACGGGTTCTTTAATTAGATAGGGGTACAAGTTGAGCAGAGAAAGAGGCTGACTAATTGGCAGTCATTAGTGATAGAGTGAATCGTACAGCTCTTTTAACTGGGTGGATACTCCAGTCTGGAAAATATGGATAAAACTCAAACAGGGAGGAACTGTGATTATAAGGGGTGATGCATTTTAATAGATTTCCTTTCACTATGCATAAGGAGTTTGTTCTTGCACTCAGTGACCTGGAAAATGTATTCTCTCTGTCCCATTGGTGTTATTTAAGAACACAATTAAAGCAAGTTTCATCATTAAGGGTGGCAGCTTTTTTGGGAGGTGCTGTTTTTGTTTTTAAGAATTAGGACAGGATTGGAGAGCTGCTTTTAAGCACTACACACACCTTTTGAAATGTTTAGTCCACATATATAAGTATATACCTAAACATACTATTTTTAAGGATAAAACACACACACATTAAGACGAGTCTGTGGAAAAAATTCCAAAAAACTTTTGTTTGATCAGTGCTCCTTTGAAAAATATTTCAGCCACCTCTAATGTGAAGGCTTTAAGATGATATAAATTTTAATTAACTTGGGCTTGTGGCAAGTAAGAAACTTTGATATGGCTGGTTAGTCTCAGTGCTTAAAGGAAAGATTTAAAAAGGGTTGCTTAATTTTTGTGAAACTAAATTTTTACTGACCACATGGTGCTTCCTTCCTCTCATGTCCTACTTTAGCACCTAGTGTTTATAGAAGATCATACATGACCTGACGTGGTGATTTCCTGTTGTCACTGCCACAGCTGCACATGAGGAGTGACTGTGTGAACTGGAAGAGTGTGTAACTACATTTTAACCTTACTATTGAATCCATATCATCCTACCTGAGCCAGGCAGAATTCGTACAGACAGACCTGAATGGCTAAACTGCACCTTTAGTGAAAACTGATTTAAATTTGTGCTCTCATATCAAAGGCTCGTCTGATGTTGCAGTGCTTTGTATTTACCATCAAAGAAATAACAGGTATCAACAGGAATTAGAATGAAAGGCTGTAGACTAAGGCGGGGAGGGGAGTTCAAAGAAGTTTTTCTTCTTGTTGTTGTTCTTCTTTTTGACCAACGCCAGAACATGAGAGATGAACCAGTAGTTCTGGAGCCTTGATGTCCCTGTGCATAGAGTTAGAGCCACTCTGTCCTATGCTGGTATTTTGTAAACTATAACAAGAGGGATCAGGGAAGGGATCCAGACTGCGTGAGCACTAAACAGAACCCTGATAGGTCTGAGCTGATGGGCATCTTCTTGTGGCCTCTGAAATAAGAGACGATGATCCGTTCAAAAGAGTTTCAACAATGGGCCTTTGTTGAAGATGTCTCAGTCAGACTGAGCTGTGTGCAATAGTGTGTCAATATTTATTGTCTGCCCTCTTCAGCAGAATTTGGCAAAGTGATAAAGTCAGAGCCTGTCAGTCAAAATGACCACACCCACAATTATGCAAGGCTTTAATAACTAACTGTACTTTATATTAAGTACAGTAGTTATTAAAGAGAAAAGGGCAATAAACATGTCTCTATTTGTCTTGTCTCTATTTGCTTTCATAAATAAATTAATGTTTCCTTTGTAAATGAATTTTCTGATATTTATTTGTTTTTATTTTCAGTGTTTTTAATGAATGTATTGGTGCCAAAATAGACTGTTGTAACTGCATCTCCTTTGTGTCTCTCACAGATATTACTACCTTGCATTTCGGGCTCACCAAATGCCTGAAACCAGCAAAGAAAATGCTATTGCTATATTGGAGCGGGCCAAATTAGAAGATTGGGTGTTGGGAAAAACGAAGGTAGAGTGATTATTACAGAAATTTGAGAACAGTGCAGAAACATGAGCATAAACATGAACCACAAACCTCGTGATGGATGTTCTAACAGGGACTAAATGTCCTGTCAGGTTTTTCTGAAGTATTATCATGTGGAGCAGCTGAACCTGCTGCTGCGAGAGGTGATAGCTCGGGTGGTGGTGATGCAAGCTTACACGAAAGGCTGGCTGGCAGCCCGACGTTACCGCAAAGAGAAAGAGAAAAGAATCCATGGGGCCATCATCATCCAGTCAGGTATGCTGCTGTTAATTAATCTGTAAACAAGAAGGGAATTATTCAAAGTTAAGTCAAAAATATGCAAATGACGGGAAAATTTTGGTGTATTTTATCACACAATGATGAAACAGGTGCCAATTGGATGTGAAAATGTCTACCAGTTTCTTAATGACCTTGGCTCTATTATATGCCTGAGTCTTTATGAAAGAGATAGTTTGATAACCACAGCTTGACCTATGAGGGTTAAGAGCAATGCTTCAGAGCAGACAATAAGACCTCAGAGAGTTCAAAGGGATCCATCCCTCTGCCACCTGGCTTAGCAGTGTTTTGAAGTGGGATCTTGTGTAGTATATGTAGTCTATTTTGTTTCACAGAGGTAGGTCAGCAATCTCTCTCTCTCTTTTTCGCACACACACGGTTTCTTTCTCTTTCTCTAGCCTGGAGGGGCCATGTTGCCCGGCAGCACCTCAAGCAAATCAAAAAGGAGCGGGAAGAGGCCGCTGTCCGCATACAGTCAGGTAAAGACACATTTTATTCTGAAGTTCAGTCATATATTCAAGTGCTTTCTCACATCCGGTGTAAATTTGTGCCACTTTTTTTTCTCCATACTTTTTCAAGAGGAAAAAAGATAAAGGATTAAAAACTTTACATCTTTGTGAAACACACCTTTTTGATCTCCACGAGTGGCCTACGAAATAGTGATAATTAATTAATAATGCATTCAAAAAAGCTTTTGAAAGTTTGGGCAGCATTTGGTCCCCATGTTTCAGAAGAACAGTGCATACTGAGATCCTTTTTTTCCTTTCATCTCTTTCCCAGTAACGGCAAGAGAGGGGCTTATCCCTTCTGTTTCCTCACGACTTCCTCTCTCAAATTCCTGGCCTATTACACAGCTCTCACATACCAGAAACAAGATGCCTTTTTATACTGTCAACCTTTTCATCTGAAATGTAAATTAATTCTTACTCAGTGTGCCTTGACGAAGATCAAAGTGGGCACATTAACCTTCCCAGCCCCCCTCCCTCCTTGGAGCCTCTCACTGGAGGACAGGGGAGGGTGCCAAAAGGGGCAGGAGAGAGGAGGGCAGGGGGAGGAGATTTGGCATTGTTTCCCCTGGCTCTCCTAAGGGCTGCCCTCATCTGGCACATGGAGCATCTCAGTCGCCTGCACACCTTGTGTAAAAGTCCTCCATTAAACCCTTGTAAATAAAGCTGCAGAATGGGTAAACATGGTTTTGGTGTGAGGAAAGCCTTTCTGTCGCTGCTTCTTTTCTTTTCCCATTTGTGTGTGGCCGCCGGGGTTCACTGGAGGGAGGGGGGGCGAGAACCTGAACCTGACATAAGTGGGGCCTCAGCCCCCCGGCAGAGCACTCCAGCACATTCACATTGTGTGTTCTCTGCAGCTTATAGCCTTTGAGGTGGGCTGCATTTGCATTCTGAAAATAAACAGATGCCTTTCAAATGTATGAGCCTGGTGGCTTCTCAGATCTCAGCGGGGCCTGGGGGACATGCTCACCATCGATCAGATTAGACCATGCAAAATAGAACCATTGCTCAACAATGTACTTGAGCTTTCTTTTCCTGTGCATATAATTTTACCAGAAAAACACAAAGCCCGTTGACAGAGTAAGTCAGCAGGCTCCATTTAACATGTATCTGAGCCCAGTATGTCTCAGTAATCACACCGTGTCTACCCACTGCTTCATACAAATGTAAAGTTTTTAATACAAAATCAAGTCATTTTAAATGAGCTGTTAAATTGTTGTAAATTGTATTACATTTAATTGCATTTCTTTACTGCATTATGGCTATAGGAGTAAAACAGGGAGAACATGTCTGACAGTCATATCCTCTGCAGTCTACAGGGGCCATCGGGTGCGTCGGGACCAAGGACCCCAGAGGCACAGATGTCACCCTGAGGCTGGAGGAAAGACCACCAAGGAGGAGCATACGGGGTGAGACTTGACATTCTTTGTCCTTCAGGGTCGTGCCTGAAGGACATTTTTTCTTGCAGTTTTTTTCCCTTTTAATCATCAAATTTAACTGAAAATAAGAGCACCAAAAAATACAGCTTAGATTTCACACGCATGCCTGTCGGTCATCTTCAGCCCTCAGGACAGGCTGTAATGTACCCTGTTTTTTTTTTTTCATCCAAAGGAGAAAGCTCCTCCCAGTGCACCACCTCCTTCAGTTTTATAAACGTAATAAATAACTTTCCACCAAGATAGCACACTTGTCTAACCACAAATGGGGCTGGGCGCTGCGCTGGTCTCCAGATGTATGAGCAGAGGACTTTGTGTTTATTCAGCATATGGGCAGGCCAGTCATTAAGAAAGTATGTGCTGAGAGAGAGAGAGAGAGAGAGAGAGAGAGCAGCCACTGACTGAACAGCAGCACATGAGGTGTCGATGGTGGCTCTGAGTTCTGCAGCACAGCTTTGAAGAATTTATACAGATTCTTTACTAAAACATTTGTATCAATTCAAGTATTCTTGAATGCAGATTTTTGCTCATAAAAATTACGCACTTTAGGACTCCCTAAGCCAAATTTAATTTATATCTCATTCAAACCTTTGGTGACTTGTGGTCAATGTTGTGTGTCTCTCTCTCTCTAGACACCGACTCCAAAAAGCTACATTTACACATCTGAAAATGTTATGCTCGTTGTATATGCTCATTTGGGATTTTTCTCTCCATGTTTACAATCATATTCCTTAGTGAGAAAAAAAAAACTTCAAACCTCCACTTAACAATTCTGTTTAATCAGTGCTGGAATCTCTCCATATATATTTATTTTGACATGATCTGGCCCATTTTCCTCCTCCAAGATCTATGTTCTCACCTACATGCTGTTCTTTTCCTTTTTCATATCCCTTCTCTCTGCCACACATGATTTCTGCGTTTGTAACCAAACAGCAGCCAAAGCATTCAGTTGCATCACTGGCCCCAAACTGGATGAGTTTTGCTCTAGACCTGAAGCATGACTGTGACTGGCATGCAGCATTGTGTGTGAGAGCTGATGGTGTCTCTTTGTTTTTTTTAAATAATGTAACATGAGTGATCAGGCATAGAAACAAGTCGCTGTCGTGTGTGCTGCAAATTGCATAACCAGGATTGTTTTTTTTTTGTAAACCATAAAACAAACACATCTCTGGACTGCTATGCATTTAAGCGTTTAATGTTGTTTTCATTACAGTTAAACATGCCTCTTACATTCACAGCTGCAAGAGCAAAGAGTCACATACAGAGAACACACATAAAGGAAATGTAAGTACCAGAATATCAGTGAACATTTCCTCATGCCTTGCTTTAGCCGTGTATGTAAAATGCTGCTCCTCTACAAAGCAGCTTTAACCCAGATTATTCTTTGGGAATTTTTTGAGTCCTTGAGACAAAAGAGTTCTCTTGCTCCAACCTCCATCTCAGCAGAGAAGACAGGGTGGTACAGGAACGAGAGAATCAAAAGGCTGGAAATTCACGGCTGAGAATAAATGCTCGCTCTTCCCCGAGGTGATTTGTCTTTGCGCTCCTCTTTCTACAGATGTTAGACCCCTTTTTTAGTAAAGACCTGAGGTTCTTTGGTAGCACTTTGATATCCTGCTCGGATTCAATATGTGAAATAGAAGAGCCACTCCGTGACTTGGAGCACATCACAGTCTTTGAAGTCTGATCCAATTTTTGCTGCTCACCATTTGATGTTGAAAGGATGAAATGAGGAAAATGTACAGTTTTTGCCAGTAACTCTGCTGAGCATATGTAAGATTAAAAAAGCAAAATCCTTTGGAGGATGTACTTAGAAATGTTAAGCAGATTAATACTTTCCTATAGCTCTTTTATTCAAAGATAAAATTAAATATGAGAGGAAGTCTGTATGTGCTGTTTTTCCCCTCACAATTAAGTCAGTGTGGTGCTGTTTGCTAGGAGGTAGGGCTAGTAAAGGGGGATATGCAATTGCATTAGCATTTGATTAACATTGCAAAGCACATTAATGGGTTTGAGTTATGACTGCCAAATTGTAAATTGTAAATAAATGAATACAACATCTACATGCCTAAATTGAAAAACACACACACATGCACACATTACAGGGCTTGCTTTAACTTGTATCTATTCATCCTGTGCTTTCATTGACATTGCTCTTCTGGGTGTGTTTACGCCTCCTCTTTCAAGGTTGGCCCTGACAGCCAAGACAGACAAGTGAAAGACATCAAGAGAGACAAAGGCAGAGCAGAAGACAGTGTAACGAAGCCTTGCAGGGAGACAGCTAGACTGCGAGACATGCAGTGTAAACAAGGTAAGCCCAAGCACAGAGCTGGCGGGTGCAGGTAATTACACAAAGAGACAGCAGAAATCCCGCTTTAATGGATAAAGTGCCATTTTTAATACGGGACCCCTTTCAACCTTTCATCCCAACCAATCCTCTGCTGCCATTCTTTGTTGACAGAAAAAGAGAGAGGCATTATGGGTGATCATTTCTGCAGTATTTTAATAAGCCAGGTCAGCTCATCATAAACGTCTCTTGGTAAGTGGGGGGGCTTTCGATGTGGCACGAGCACTTCAAAGCTTTCATTCTCCCACATGGCGGGCCCTTCGCTAAGGATCTCATCAGTGACTCTAATAGACCTGCACAGTAACAGTGACAAGAAAATACACAAACCCTGATTTGTTGAACATATGTTTGGTTTGCTTTTTGCCCTGGGCGATGAATTACATTAATTCCTGCTGCCTGGAAGGCTGAGTGGGTGGCTGTGCAGGGGGCCTCTGATTACGGCCGTCACCCAGCCCACCGCGAGGGGTAGCCTTGGTAATGGGGCTCGGCCCTTCATTAATGTTATTAGAGGGGTATGAGGTAAGAGATGGAGGTGGAATAGCGTTTAGCGGTGCGGCTGAGAGATTATGGGGATTAGACATGATAATGTAACACAGACAGGGCTCTCCAGCGGGCCCGGGATTAGTGTCAGCACGCCACAGCAGGTCTGGGTTAGATAGCGGCTAATTCGGTAATGCTGCATACAGGTGACCCCCACTCTCAGGCATCAGGGCTGCTGAAAGGAGGCAGTGTTTGATGAATTTATAATGTCAGATCATGCAGAGAATGCCAGTGAGAGGGTTCAAAATGTTTGTTTTTTCCTGAATCACTGGAACTTCTACTCGGACAGTGCAAAGTTTTAAAATCTTTTTATTTTTTAGATTCAAATTAAACATGAGGACAGTAAACATCACGCTCTTAAAACCCCAGTCCAATAGAAGTAGAAATACATAATCACCATAAATGTGAAGCAAAATTCACCAAAAACATAAATTCTGTTACAGTTTCATCAGATGATAGCATAAGCAACATAACATACCATAACATGTCTGCAATAAAAAGTAGGCGAGGTTTCAGACTGCAAACGGCTTCACCAGCATTTCACTGTTATTTATTGTTTAATGTTACAGTTTTACTATATGTTCATTTTTTCCTTCATCAAAGAGAGGAATATTTTTGTCTCCTCCTGTGTCAATATTGAAAATCAGCTGTCATGGCAGGTCAGTATTGGAAGCACAAAATCTGCTATGTAATAAAGAATAATGAGGCTTCGTGTTGCAAAGGAGATTTTTTTCACTGTGATCTAGTGACCTGTTAGATTTAGCTCACAGTGACTTTTCATGTGTTGTGCTGTTGGCAGCATATTGCTTTGAACTTTTGTAAACTATAAAATATTTGACAATTCTGTTATGGTTAAATTTCCTCCTTTAGATACTTTGCATACAGATTTTCAGGTATTCAGCGTCGCCTCTCTGTCCGTCTGTCTGTCTGAGATCTGCTTGTGGCTCAGACGTCTTTCAGGAAACCCCATTTGAATATGTTGAGGGAGGCCACGGTGGCTCAGGCACCCAGGGCACACTTTGATCCCTGCAGATCTGAGGGTCTTTTTTTTTTTTTTTTATCCTGAACGTTGAGCGAGTTATGGAAGCCTTGCCCTGCCAGATGTTTGGAGACCAGGCTCCTTCCTGTGTCTCATCCTGCTGTCGCCTCTGGTGATCGCGTCGGTTCTCTCAGGCTCGAGTTCGACCTGGAGTGTTTCAGGACACCAGTGGAGAAAAACAGAAAATTAGCCATGGAAATCGAATTACTCCACCCCTCCAGACACACACACTGACACACACACTCGACACCCTGCTCCCATTAATGCCAAAACACCAGGGCGTGACCTGGAACCTTTCAGTGTGTTTGATGGACGCTGGCTCTTCTGGGTGATTAAGTCACTTACTGTGTGCCCCACTCCCACCCCTTTATATGTATATTTATACATGCATATATATACACATGTATGAAGCAGAGCTGAGCTGACTTGCATTGGAACTGTTCAGCTGTAGCTTAGCATTAAAGCAGTTTGTACTGCAGGCATTCTTGCTTTTCTGCACCAACAACCTTTGATTTCCCTTATTTTGTCAGCGAGAAGATGTTACACATACACAGTGTAGTCATGTAAGCTGCACATTCAAGTCGCTGTCACCTCTCGTCACCTGTCTCCCGCGCCTGAATATTAATACAACATGTTTAGAAATGAGTCAGAGACGCGCGCAGAAAGAAAGTCTTTGCTAGCAAGCAGCAGATATGATCAGAGTGCTGCTTATGCTCCTCAGCGTGGTAAACAGGATGGTGCCGAGGATCAGTCAGAGCTGACTTTATGGTTTATGAAAGCTGAGCTACTTATGTTAACAGGCTTTTTGAAGATTATAGTTGTGGTAAACATACATGTCAAGAGAGAGACAGCGATAAAGTGGAGCCTCAACACAGAGCCCAATTACCTCTGTGCCTCAGAAGATAGTTAACCTGGCCGCTTGAAAGGATGAACCGACAAGAAGAAAGAAGAAAATAGTTGAAGTAATGTTGCCTTAATGGTTATAGTTGTGTCTCCTCGGTGCATAACTCACCGCAGTCAATAAGAATTGATTTTTTTTTTGTTGCCTTCAGCTCTTTGTTGGCTTTATAGTTGCAGCTGTGAGAGCTCACTGAAAATGTGGATGCATTTTTTTTTTTTACCCACACTGAGGTCATCCCACATTCACAAGTACATCTCACTTTCCTCTCCCTCCTTCAGCTCTTAAACATTTTCCCACATGTCCTCCCACAAGGTTTGCAGCCACCAGGTGCTGCTCCACAACCCTCCACCACCACCAACCAGCAGCAGCCGCAGTAGCATCATCATATCAACATGCATCTGCCAGACAAATGATCCACCCTCTCCATGTTCTCTAGACAAATACTCTCCCTCCCTCTCGCTGTCTCTCAGCCTTTTTGATTTATCTGTCTGTCTCTGCGTATCATGTCTCTACCGGATGCCTTCAGTTTTAGGCAAATTACAGGCTTGACGTAGCGGCAGCAGAGATTTGGAAGGGATAGGAAAGACTCAACTTAACGGAAGGAGTTGCCTCTGTCTGACGCTACCTACGTAATCCTCTTAATGTCAGTGGGAGTAGTTAACAGGATGTACTTCCAAACTACTCATCATCACAATTCCAACAGAATAATCTCCTCAGACATAAAATCAAGGTGGAAAATGGTACTGAGAGTTCTCTGTAATTTTATACATGTAGATTGAGTCACTTGATGTACTTTAACAAAGTTATACCAAACACAAACCCTTATTACTCTGTTACTATTGATTGTAATAGACTGAATCATATTGATCAGGAGAAAGAGGGATGAACTCTTTTGCATATTTAATCTTTGACTTTTTTTAACTTCATGTCTCCTCACTTGTTTCCTCATCCTGTGAGGTCACACTTATCAATTACACGTGTTAGTTTTTTCTGACAAATGACGGATTTCTACAGAGTTCAGCGCTTTGTGCACCGTGCAAACATTTCTCCAGAAGTCAAAGTTCCGAAATAGCTGTCAATGGATGAATGATTGATTTCAGTGTGAAAAATTGCTTGTAAGTAACAACATCCTTTGCTTGCATTAGTGAAAACAGATGGAGGAAGTGGCCTTTCTCTGCATTATCTGCAGGACTTGATCAGTTTGATTTCTAATTTAAAGCACATGAGTTGTTATGAAAGAACGATGTCCAACATGAAGGAAAGCTCCCTGAAAAGTTCTGGAAATCCTCTCCAACTTAAGATATGTGTTTAAAGTCTGTGTTTGCCACTGTGGAATAATGTCGGCATTTGCTTGTGTGCATGTTTGTATGCCTGTGTCTGGGTTTATGTGTGTGTGTGTGCTCGTGAAGAGGCGGTTGTGAGGTAAAGAGAGGGGTCTGGGTTGCACATGCCTCATTTAGACTTCAAAGGGCCCAGCTGATGATTTTTCCTTATAATCCATGCCTTTTGGTGCCTCTGCTCCCTCCATCTGAATAAACAAAGCCCAAGTGGTTCTCTGTGGTCTGGGAGAAGTCAGGTGATTGTGACGTGTGACATGAAGTAAATCGATACATCTCTAATTTATTCCACTAAAAATCCCTTTTAGCAGCTCTTTCATGTTGTTTCTGAGCGCCATTCTGATTTTCAAGGGATTTCAAAGTGGTATTTAGAGACGACTCATCTGTTACTCTTTGAAAATGAAAGAAATACCTATCTCAAAAAAAAAAAAGAATCCAGCCCTTTTTTTTTATCTCAAGAAGCAAACATGTACAATATGTAAGTCTCTCACCAAGAAGAGCAAACTCTGCTTGGCTTTCTTTTGATAGGGAGAAATCAATATTGTATGAAACGCGCTGCTTCTGTATTCCCTGTTGGCCGTTATTCCTCCCCACCCCAAACAGCAGACGTTACCCACGATCATTTAGCAAACCCCCGGTGTGAGCCACTGTCTGACCCCTTCCCAGCTCTGCCTCCCCATGTCCAAGCTGCACTCCCATGCCAAAAGCCGGTTTGGCAGCCTCGCTGACTGTAATATATCTGCAGGAGCAGCATTCCTCTGGGGCTGGCCTGGATCAAATGACAGTGATTTCCCAAATACAGGCAGAGAGATGGGAGGCCTGACCCCATCCTCTGATCTGCTACACGCTCTAATCGCTGCAGGTCAGGATGGATAAATTGTGAGGTTCAGCCTCTTGCCAGATCTGCAGTGGTTGGTCCAGCAGCTGAGCATCTTTAGGAAAACATTGTGTTGTTTTTTTTTTTTCACTAAACAATTGGGATTTTCTGTTGTCATAATCCCATTTAACAGAAACAAATGTCTTTAGACAAATAATAGTTGGAAAGCTAAAGAGGAGATGCATGACAACATGTCTCAACAGTGATTGTTCTGTCACTGTACTATTATGTGCAAGTTATAAGCACGTATAAGGTGAAGTCCATAATGTTACAGTTTGTTGTAGAAATGTGACGAAAATACATACATACATACATACATAGAGTGAGTACACTACTAGCTA